>CACVKI010145990.1:0-27476 GCA_902732785.1 Trichogramma evanescens | reverse complement strand
CCCCCCATTACTGCCGTGACTGAAGGATCGAGCGAACACCTTGCGGTTTTCTCTCGCTCGCGCGTTCATGGCCGGAGCGAGCTAGCGAGAGAACAGCTTCCTTCCGCTGCCGGCCACTGCGCTGCATTCCCCATTGAGGAGCTAACTCTCGCATCCCGAAACCCACCCTCCTCACCCCCAAAACTGACCATCTCGCACCGTTGCTGCTAGTGCTACTGCTGCTGCCTGACTTTGTTTCGCGCATTGCTGCCGCGTGATATATACAACGCGCGCGTCAAACTAACTTCGAGCCAACTTGACGCCTTGATATACTAGCAACTTCTGCTGGGCAACTTGGCTCCGATAACTTGTCGCGCTTAGCGTCAAGTCTTTACACGCGGTTGGCTGGCGCCATTAAAAAAGAACAAAAAAGGAAAAAAGAGACAAAGTTATCGAGATAAAATCAATACCACCCCCGGTGGTATTCTGCGGAAAAAATGTAAAACAATCAGAAGCAGCAGCCTGCTACATACTCGGTGCGCGCTCAGACCACCGCTTCCACACACGCACACACGGTCACGACTGCCCGCGTATACGATCGCATACTCGACACGCGGGCGGGTGGTGGTGAATGTGTCCCTGTGCTCGCTGCCACCGTGTTGCCTGTTCCTGCTCGCACACACACACAGTTCCAGCAGTACAATTGCTTTTTTTTCATAAAATTTTTCTCGTAAATCTCGACTCATTCCGCGTGTATAACGCTGGGAGAGGAGAGAGAAAGAGAGATAGAGAGAGGGTAATAATCAAAGAGCCATTACTCGACACACTGTCCCTCGCATTCACCGACGCAAGTATAAGCATGCAAATGTAAAGTATGTGTATGCGCGAGTGTTGGTGTGGGATGTGTGCGTATGTGTAAGTGGAGATAACCTCATATTGAGCCGTCAGAGGCGCGCGCGTTTTTTTCGCATTATAAATTTTCTGGCTTGGACAGGGCGAACGTGGGTGCACACACACATACAAACACATGTGCACTTGCTATAATGCTGCTGGCTGCTTGCATGGATATAGCCGATCGCACGCTCGCAGCTCTGGGTGTCTGTGTCTGTGTCTGTGTGTGTATAAAGCACAAGAGGGTGAAAGCGGCGAGCGGCTTGGCTACGGCTACCTAATATATATATACATGTTATATGGGCGCTATAGGGTAAACAAACCGTCGTAACGACGCGCCAAAGCGTGCATGTACACTGTATGGTCACAAAACAGAGCACGGCAGCAGCAACAACTACTACCTACCTAGGCGCTCGAGAGAGAAGAAGTTATGCCATCAACGCTTTCACGAGCGCGTTATGGTGTCGCGCGCATCGCACCGTATCGCAAGCACGACTTTTAAGAAGGTGCTACTGAGGAGACTCGAATTATCGCGCGATACTCGTGATGCATTTTCGGAGTCGAATCGTCGAAAAATGGCGTGAGATTTTAATTGATGTATCATCCGTTTGGTACAATTGGGAATTTTCATCGGTAGCAAAGTGTCACGACTGATGATATTAAACAACGTTCGGTGACGTCTGCGTATGTGTCGCATATACCGAAAATTTTCACACGATCGCTCGAATATTTATACGCTTATGCATGCACATTTTCGAGGCTAAATTCATTTTGATCAGCTGAATACATTAGAGAGACAAAGAAAGAGAGAAAGAGAGCGAGAGAGAGAGTGAAGCTCGTATAATGCGTTTTACGTTTGCGCTCCCCTATTTAAATGAACCCTTGAATTCATCCACCACCCACCCGCAGCACACACATGTACATGGCACACAGACTCGAGCATGTGCGTATGTAGAGCGGACAGGCGCACACGCACATGCACACATCCACCTGCTTAACTGCACGACCTCGCCAGTCGTTCATAATGTAGAGGCGATACGAGCGCGAGACGTATGTATAATGTAAAGTAAGCCCGAAATCGTCCGTACGTTTGTGTATCTACTCACACACTTGCAGTCGTATACACAAGTATTGTGTATAATATATGGACTGGCTTGTGCACGCAGGGGAAACAAACACTGCAACTTCAGATATAACCCCCTCCCCGCCTTGAGACCACGTCGCAGCGGCAACGCGCACACACACACACACACTCGCGCGCACTTTATACGCTGCATGCGCACAGTGCATCGCGTACATACATACAAGTAGGGAGAATGAAAAAAAAAAGAGAGAAAGGGGTGCAGAGGCGCAGCAATTCGCAGGGGGGCGAGAGAGATCTGATTGGAGCCAATAGTTATCCCGGCTATACGTACGAGCGCACACGCGTATGAATACGAGCATGAAAAAAAATCTCCCTCTATTGCGAGCGATGCATTCGTTAATAATATACGAGAAAATCTGATTATTTTTCTGCCTCTGCTTCTCTGCTACTGCTACTGCTGCCATTACCACTACCGCAATGAGCGCTTTTAATTTTGAGAGAGAAAAAGAAAGAGAGAGAGAGAGGCGCATACTATAGTCCCCTTTGCATATGCATGCGTAAACGCGAATTCGCGGTTTAATTTTGAGTTCGATATGCCAAACAACCACATGCGTGATCCTGCGTAAACGAGTGTATCGCGTAAATGAATTATCTTCTATTTTCAAAGTAAGAAAATTTTTAGCCACAAGATGTCTGCTACATACATATCTGTCAGAGGCTTATTTATAAGAAGCTTCTAGATTTTTGGCACTCGTGAGTTCTTACTACGCCCTCTAGGAGTGAGTCTGAAAGTAGAACTGATTCGTTGAAGAGCAAAGTCAACAAGTTTTAGAAAATTTTTGGAAACCCTAACACGTATTCTTCAATTAATTCTACGACTTTCTTGTTCTTTGCAATTTTTTCCTCGGAGTCATTTTTTTCCGAGTTGAAAAATTGCAAGTCCAAAAAACTTTCAAAATCACGGAACGCGAGGTTCCACGTAACTTGGGAAATAAGTGACACCCTATGATATATAAGGTACATTACGTATTCCCAATGAAGATATCGCATCGCGGCTGGCTACAATTAACGACGTTACACACGAATCCACCTTGAGCCCCCGCGCGATCGCAGCACGAAGCCCGAGCTATACCAGGGATCTATATTATAATGTACGGCGCCGCACCACCGCCGTGTAAGATCGCGAGTGAAACGCGATAGTATTATGCATAGTAGCTGCCTCGTGCTGGTGATACTACTGCTACTACCACTTGCACACATATATACATGTGTTGAATATATGTACAGATAGAGATGCATACCCCTGAACACACGTATACTCATAGTAGTCTGGATATAGAGAGAGATAGAGGTGGAGGAAGGTGTGCGTATGTGTATACAAGTGTTTCATTGCATTTAACCTAAATCGAGAGGGATAGTTGCCTCTACTCTACTCGACTCTCTCTCTCTCTCTCTCTCTCGCGCGCGCGCGCGAGCAACTACCATAAGCAGAGCATGTGCTCGCGCATAAATCATCGAGCATTATGCGAGGATGAAGTAATTTCTACCTTATGTCGAGCGAAACATGTGTAAAATTATGCGAGCTAACTACGTACGAGATCGCTGCAGCATGTAAAAATAATTTTTTTTTCTGATTTGTAAACAGGCAGACTACGTCACTAAATCAAACTAATTTTTTAGATTCATTTTTTTCGAATATTTTTTTGATGATCAACAAAGAATTATTTAAAATATTTTAAAATGCATTACCATTGATTGGCTCATTTAAGCGATTTTTCGGTTTAAAGTAATTGAAAGCATTTCAAACGATTTAATTGTTGCAAAATTTTAGACCAGTTTAATTATGATAATACCATTTTAAATATCTACCACTAGATGGCGAGTATCTATTATCTGCAAACCTGCAAGTGGCAAAGTAAACATGATTGTATAAGTGAAAGCACAGTTTTTTAAATTTTACTGGACTCTGTAAGTTCTTTATCAATAATCTAAAACAAATTAAGTTCAGTGCGATATAAATAGAGATTCCGTTCTCGCAGAAAGTATTGCAATAATAATTGATTTAAGCACGTATAAAATTGAACGAATGTCGGCATTTATCCGCGCTGGAACAACTCAAGAGCACCGAAATGCTACTCGAGGGCACACAAGCTGCCTGAAATGAGCTCGCTAAGGTGCAAAACGATGAAATAGAGGAGCGCCTTCACATGCATGGCATACCTACCTGTACATAGGTGTAAGTGCGCGCGAAGCGAAGCCACAGAACGAACGAGTGTTTGTAAAAGGGTGAGCGCGAGCATACGCGCGGGGGTATACGGATAGCAGCAGCAGCAGCATCGTCAGTAGTAGCAGCAGCAGCGTAGAAGGGATGAAGCTTAGATCGCTCGGAGTAATTATTACGGATTTTCCGGATCTAATTCTCCGGACGACGGTAACACGACACAATTCACTCACGCAGATTGCGCTCCTCTCTTTCTGGCTCTCTTTCTCTCGCTAGCTGCTGCTGCCGGCTCTCGGGAAAGCGACGCGCCTCTGCTATACTAGTCGAGTAGTAGTAGTAGTAGTAGTAGCAGCAGCAGTAGTCGAGAGAAAGGATGTAAATTACTGTCAGTCGGACGCTCCATTTTACCCGAGCTTTTTCTCGCCTGTCTTTTTTCCATCCCTCTCTTTCTCTCTCTCTCTCACTGCGCCGACACACCAGCCGACAGTAGCATTTCTGACCGATGTATATATACGGAATACAGCAGCGGGAGAGAGAGAGAGAGAGAGAGAGCGACATGCAAGCTTGGCGTCGATTATATTCTGCTCGCTCCTGTGTCCACTTTTCTGTCTCTCTCTCACTCTCGTTCCGTCTCTTCTTTTTTCTCTCTCTCTCTCTCTCACTCACTCTTCCGCATGCGTACATATCGCAAGCACAAAACCGCTTTCGCTGTACGTATATTTCGCTATACGCGCATGTGTGTATGTGCCTGTACTTGCTTTTTTCTCTGCCGCACAGCTTTTTAAAGCGCACGCAAGAATCGCTGCGCCCCGAGATTTAATCGTTTTGTTCGCAAATGTTACCCTATTATTTTCGACTCATGTGAATAAACGCACGCGTATGTACGCATTATATACAAGAAGCAGCAGTAGCAGCGCGCAGCTCATCTGCTACAGGCCACGTGTGCGCTCGCACGACGAGGTGGGACGAGTCAAAAAATATAATGTATACCGTGCTCCGCAACGTATACTGCTTGCTGGCTGCTGCTCGCTGTATTACATTTATATACAAAAATAGTATCATAATACGGGAGGCGAAATGAGAAGAAATTACAAAAATTATACCCACGCAGCAAAATTTTTAAATATTTTAGCTCTGTACGTATGAAATGCCGCGGAAAAACGCGCGTATACGCGCTCTCGCGCACACTTTTTTTTGTGTGTATTATTGCGATTCCGCATAATCGTTTCATTAAGGAGATAACGCGCGACACTGCCGCTGTTGCTGCTGCTGATGCTGTTGCAGTGCGAGGATATATCACATATAGAGAGTCAATTTTTTTTTTCGCGTTGTATTTTCGTCGTTATTTACACAAAACCAGTACACGCGCGCGGGGCGTAATGAACACGAGAGAGCCCGAATATGATCAGATGTATGCCGCTATATATAGGCGAGTGTGAGCAAACAGCACGTTTTTCAGTGTGCGAATATTATTGCTTTTTCTGCAGTACCGAGAACGCTTGTTGAGCCCCTCTTGCCACTGCTACTGCGGCGCGCAGTGTACTTGCTTAACGCCCGCGCGCTGCAGTTCGCGAACTGCACAGGCCTCATTAGGGATTATTTTTCATTCGCGGCATGTTTGTGTTCAGATTACAAGGATTGATAATAAAAATAACGATTATAATGCAAATGAACAAATAAAAAAAGCTCCCGTAATTCATTGGCAAATATATGTACTGTATATGTATCCCGGCTTGCGGTTCGTGTACTGTACATTATATACATATCTCTGGGCATCAAGCTCGCAGCAGCAGCATAGTTGCACCGCCAACACACAACACGCGTCAGTCATATAGCGTAGAGTGAGAACTGACGATATTATTATATTCAGCTGTAGCTATATTACTGCTACTACTATGCATTCGCCGCGGCATGAACGCGATATAATAGTCATTATTTTAATTGCGCGCTTTTCTTGACAAATTGTGTAGATGTTTCATACTTTTATTATTTTGCCCTTATCTGTCATCATTTATCGCGCTCTGCATTCTCTCTCTCTTTGTATACACTTGCACACAAACGTACTTTGGCATTCGATCGACGGCGGCGGCGAAGCTCATTACGCGCTAGTTGCACGCGGAATCCGAGCCGCATTATCGATCAATTGCGTCGTCGTCGTCGGCATCGCCGCCCGAGAAACACGACGCGATGCCCCCGCGCAAGAACTGCGAACGGCAAAATGTATACTTAATAAGCATAATGATTGTTTAGCCGCACGTATAGCGGCAAAGCGCGAGAGATATAATATTAAGGGCGACGAACGATAAGTATCGCGAGCGCGAGTCAAGCTCTCTCTCTCTCGGCTTAAATGCAATATATACCATATATACAATGCAACAGACAATATTGCTCAGCTCAGTGATACGCGACAACGACGACGACTACGACTCGAGGCCGTACAATAAAAGATTCAGGTCACTCCCGCTAGTAGTGTACTTTAATGAGCTGTGTATGTATATGTGCGTGTGTCGGTAGTGTACATGTCCACGAGCTGAGCATCATCATCATCATCATGTAATCACAAAAGCAACAAAAGTGACGATGATCAAGAACGTATACAGCAGTGCACGCAGTGTCCTGCTGCGTATACGATTCATTTGCTCTTGGTGCTTATACATATACTGCACGCGGGCGAACTGGCAAATACACGCACGCAGCACAACTAGGTATTCCTATGACGCCCTCGGTACAAATTATGGCCTCTGGCGCAATAGGAAAAGACAATTTTTTTTATTCCAAATGCGCCGCCGCGGCCACCCGGAGGAAAGAGAAAAATGCAACAACTTTTGTTCGGGCGCCATTGTATTTTATCGCATAATTTTAAATCGCGCGCAAGGGTGAGAGAGAGAGAGAGAGAGAGAGAGAGAAAGAGAAGTGGCCAAAAAAGCTCGCTATAATAGTGTTAGTAGTAAGGGGGAGGGTAGGTAGACCGCGAGCTAACTTTGGTCGGCACAATTTGTCATTCCGTTATAAATTATGCCGCCTCATTCTCTATACGCACGCACACACGTATACAAGCGCAAACGCAGCAAATGCACCTATACAAGCTCGCACAATATAAATCGTTTTATTTAGACGAATATAGAGAAAAATGCATATAATTGAACCTGGATTTGCATTCGGTACTTTTATTATTCGATGGCGCGGAAAATGCATGAATATATTTACTATGCGATATTTTTATTATTCTGCATAAAGATAAAAATGCTCTCGCAGCCTGAATTTCTGCCCCGTTGTATTACTTTATATATACAAAAACGAGAATGGGATACGCATTATTCAATTTAAAAATAAAATTTAAAATAATTAAAACAAGTCCAACAAAAAAATTGCGCGCATAGAATATATATTTTTTTTCCAGACGTGCAAGCAGCACAGCACAGCCAGACTGGCACGAAGTCGAACATATAATATAATTAAATAAGAAAACTAATCAACGCTTCTCTCGGTCATATATATACGGTGAGCGAGCTTCGATTCAGAGCTTTTAACTTTCGTATATAGCCATATTACCGCAGGATCTATTTCTCCGACTCTTTCGACTGGGGCGCAAGATCGAAAACCCACAACAGCTATCTTTCTGTATTATATACCTATATACAGAGTCTCGATCGAACTTTCTTGCATCATTTCCTCACCAATCGCACTCAGCCAGCCCTTCCAGTTTTAGCGCGCGAGGGGGTCTGCTATATATGCGACGCTAGGCAGGCGCGCGCAGCGCGAGCACAAACTTTTGACCTTAGTAGAACAAACTTTTGCGCACAAGGTTAAACAGCCCGAAGGCTCAATAAGACAAAGAACAAGTGTTGTGCACACTTGCTTAAGCAAGAAGTGCCTCATAATAAATTCATTAGTAGTGTATTTTTTTCCTCCCTCATTTCATATTCTACTGTATCATTTAGAAAACGAGAAAAGAAACTTCGCGGTGGCCCTGCAATTATGAGCTTTCGGTTATATTGTCTCGTCGCAGAGAAAAGAGCTAAAATTAAGCTAATTTATTCATTTTTTATTATTATTATCTGCTGACGAGATCATCGTTATTGTGCGCGCGCGCGATAAAGTTTTATATTGCATGTCCCGACGTCACTGAGCAAACATGCATAACGCGATGTTCAATAGTTAATTATTATGAAGAAAATCAAGCTTTTATGAAAATGAAACGACTACTCGGCGATTCTTTCGGTTAATGAGCGTTTGAGCAAGGTCGTGAATTTTGATGTTGGTCAATTACAGTTAATTTGCAATTAAACAGATGCTCTACTCACATTATAGCTGTTCTTGCTAATCATTACGGTCAAATTCATCATCATGACTTACCTAGAACAGAGACAAAAATTTGCGATTATGTAAATGCTTATTAAAATGTATGTTATAAAATAATTGAATGAATGCACGAATGTGTGCAATTATAAATTTATGAATCATGATAAATTCAAATAAATAATATTGCTTATGAAAAATGATTTCATCTATGTAGCTTATTAAGCAATCGATAGAGAGTTGAAAATCCAGGTCTTATGGTATATATTTAGCGGTCAATGAGATAATAAGTATATCTAGTCTAGTATATATAAAGTTGTTGGATAGGACGAACGTTAGGTGTTTTTTTATATATAAGTAGCTTTCAGATTTTTGCCACTCGCAAGTTTTTACTACGCCATCTAGGAATGAGTTGAAAAATAGAAAAAATTTGTTCAAGTGCAAAGTAATTCTACGACTTTCTGATTCTTTCCATTGTTTTTGCTTAGTCTTCCTTTAGTTGAAAATTTGCAAAGATCAAAAACTTGGTTAAAATTTTTTATTATTCTCAAGTCACAGAATAAATGTAAAAAAATTATTAGGATATTTTTTTTCAGGGTTGTTTTGAAAATGATATTTGATATAATTCAGTAGTCAATAAGTTAAGTTTTTAAAATTGAAAAGATATTTACTTATACGTGGCTGTGTGAATGAATGAAAATACATAGCAAACAGCGAAAACAAAAAAAAACGAAAAATAAACAGTCGAGTACTCATCGAAGAATCTTGAATAAGGCGCGTATCAGCTAGCGAGCAACATTATAACGAATGTAATGCGCACGGAATATTAAAATAATGGTATCCCGTGACGTTTGGCCATCGAAATCCCCAAGCCATTAAAATAGAAACGCGTACGTATACGCGCGCGCGCGCGAAGCGAATCGAGCCCAAAGCATAGGGCAGCGTATAGAAGCAGAAGCAGAAGCAGTGGCAGTGGCAGCAGCCCTTCCCAATTTCAGCATAATATTGTGATTACGATGGACGTAAAGCCATCGGCCAGTTATATACACTGCTTGCGCGACTGCGGCGGCGTCGATGGGGCAATCGAGCGTAGCAGTGGCAGCAGCTACCCACCCACCTACCCCCTTCCTCCCTTCGCTCTGCGTCTCATTCCGCGCGCTCTCACATCGTATCCGGCTTTATAATACCCGAAGTTACACGCACACACGCGCACGTTTACGTATATCGCGCCAAACCCTTATGTACACCCTCTCGCGAGCTGGCTAGCGCTCGTATATCGTATACTCGAAATCAGCATCTAGACGCTGCTGCTGCTCCGATATATATGTACGAATTCGACTGTCCAGCCATTCGGCCGTAGAGTAGACCAGACTGCGAAAAATATTCCTTTTTTTAAGCTGGAGATGCGCGCGCGCCTGCATAATGTATAATGTATATACTTTGATAAAGAATTTCCCGAAGGCACGATATTTCTTTCTTCGAACGGTTACCACTGCCCATTTTTTCCTCTTCTTTAATGCGCAATAATGTATTCGAATGCTTTTGAGTACTCGTACTTCGAGCTCTCCCCGCAGAGGCATATTACGGGTAGCGCGAGCATTTTCATAAACGCAAATTCATCTTCGAGCGTGCAGTTTTGACCCTTACTGGCAGCAACTGCTCGCGTAATGCGCGAGTCTAAAATATTTAATCATACGAGCGTCATTGAAAATTATAATTTTCAGGGTGCTTTATTATACGGTCCACGTTCGGTGGTCGTAGTTGCTGCTGCTGCTGCTGACGTTGTTGTTGCTAATATAAGTGTGCACTGATCGCCGATCGTAATTCTTGCGTTGAGCACACAAACGTTTAAAGGCGCTCGCGCGCGCAGTTGCCCGGAATGCGTCGTGTAGTATACTTTCCGAGAGGCTATTCTCTGTCAGCGCTGCAATGCAGCACGCAGCAGTGTGTCTCGACATTGACGGGTTTGCGCCGCGCTCAAATGTGCAAGGCAGAAACAAAGAGACGAGGCACGCGTTACTTATATACTTGTCTGTAGAACACCAAACTACGCACTATACTGAATTTACCGTGTTATATGTGTTTTTCGATATATATTTTCAAGATTTAACATCGGCTCGCACGGAAGGTAAAATTAACCTTGCGCCGTGTGCACTGTGTTCGTTGCAATTGCTCAGCGAGAAAGAGAGAGAGAGAAATAAAAAAAGTCCGGTGTGCCGTACTCGCGGGCGTCTCTCTCGTCGTTGCAATAGTTCTCGAACGACCTACGTGCGTCCGTATACATATTTGTACGTATGCACGTTGTACATAATACGCGTGTATAAGTACGCGTACGCGCACAAGTGTATAACTGTGTGTAGATGTGTGCACATATAGCACCGAACGGAGCATCTCCATAAATTGTTGGGCTCGTATTCGCGGGGCTCCAGCACCGCTGCTACTACGAGCCGCGCCGCGCGCGTGAGAGATAGTGGCGCGGAAGGGGGGAATGTATCAAAATCAGGCGCGAGGTTGCTTTATGGACGTGAACGCTCGTAAATACGCACTTCTAGGATATGCAGAACATTCGCATGGAGAGAAAGAGCTAGAGGCAGAGAGGAGAGGGAGAGAGATATTGAGAGTTAGAGAATAGCTTCTAGACTGCGCGCGCGAGCGAGTATACTAATAAAAGATAGAGCTTACAGTGGTTATAGCGCGAGGAATGAGTGAGCGAGAGAGAGAGAGAGAGATAGGCAAAGGCTGCGCTTGCGATAAAGACGCGCACTGCTCTATTGTCTGTGCTGTTCTCGCGCATACGAGTCTCGAAATTCTGTATCTGCACAGCCTTATCCGCGTGTGTGTGTGCCTGCGCTCGGCGCTGCAAGTACATACAGAGAGAGAGACGATACAAAGTATATCGGGCATGAATATTCATCAAGACCACTTGAAGTAATCTATATGTCTTTTCGTATATATGCAGTTCCCCAAATGGTAATTATTATTTTACAATTATGCAAATGCCGCCGCGCGCTGTATGCCAGCCAACGATGACTATTATATTATCTTGCATTCGCCAATAAGCTCAACGAGTATATGTAAAGACGAGAGAGATCAAAAGTTACAGCGAAGCGCACATTATATGCCATTTTCATTGGTGAGCTCATTAGTTTTAAAAGTTCAACGCATACGTTCGAAATAAGCAAACTTTGTAATACACGTTTTCTTCGACCGATTCCAATGTGGAACGATCGTATTATTGGGCTCGCGTGCCACGGATGTCAAAACGTCATGGAAAATATTTCACACGAGCTTGCTGTAGCCAACAGCATTCGAGAATGCGTTCGCTCGAGCTATCAACGCAACAGTAGAAAATCTTATGGCTGCGTTACACACTCGTAAACCTGCGCTGTGCATCTTTTCCGTGGCGCTATATAAAATACTCTTCCAGAATAGTCTCCGGTAGCCTCTTTGATTTATATATTCGAGAAAATTAAGATTTTTGTCTGAATTATTTTCAGAAACAAATCTCAAAGGTGCATCGCGCAGAATTCCAAGTTATTATCTTTATACGCGAAACGATTTTCGAATCATTTTCAGCGCGCAGAGGAAAAACTGCTGGCATAACACGGTAAAATGTTTTTAATACCGTGAGACCTTGAGAAACGACTGTACACCATCGTTGTTGTTATCATTATTGCACTCGTGTTCACAGCTGATCATCATGAATGAAGAATTTTTACATTGTAACTTTCTCGTGCAAAGCGAATTTCAAAATAAAATCTTAGATGTCATAAAAACTAGGATAGGTGTATGCGCGATAAATTCCGAAGAAAAGCAAATTTTCCAAGTGAAAAAGTCGAGCACGTCGAAATTGTCAAACAAATCGATCATCGGGTGCTGTCTCGTCTATACAGAGTCGTAGGAGTGAGTGAGAGAGAGAGAGAGCAAAAGGGGCTGCTGTTGGTATACACACGCACACAAAAGCTGTACAGGTATTTAACGAAAGGACTTTGGATACGGGAGCCATGGCCGAAGGAAGGGTAGTAGGTTTGCTCTAAACAGAGGGAGAGAGCGAGAGAAGGCGTCAGAGCGTCCTGGGCCATATACACGAGGCTTAATTGCGCCAGTGCGCTATGTAAATATGCCGTGTGTGTCGGTTTAATCGCACCTTGAGCACACACACACACACACACACACACACACACACACACACACACACACACACACACACACGCACATACATCGAGGACTCGCGCCTGCTTGCCTGCCGTGCATGCTTCCTCTTTCTCTCCGTCTCTTCTCTCTGTCTCTCTTCTCTCTATACTGCCCCTCATCATACGAAAACACGCTCGGAGCTTGGCTGCTGATGCTGCTGCTAATGCCGCCCGTGTCATCGCCACCACAACTCAAAGAAGCATGTCCAGCATTCGACGGACTACTATACGATATACGGCGACGAAGCCTCAACGAGTATACGAAGCGCGCGCGCGCCTATGTATGTATGAGAGTTAGGCGCGATAGACACGGCAGCGATCGCTGCAGAGCTAGCTATTCCCGCGTATCTTGACTGCTGCTGCTGCTGCTGGCGAGCCCCCCCCTCGAGTGTGTCGCATCTCTCTGCGGCTTGGCGATTTTAGCATATCATCGATCCGACGAGCCACTGCATTTTTAATGAGGGCCCGCGCGTATATAGAGAGAGAGGAGAGAGAGCTCGAGAGTTCGATAACTGATACGATACGCAAACATGTTGACTTAGAAATACCAACGAATCGGAGCAGCAAAATATACACATGAATCAGGCACGTGCATATATAATATGTGATATATTCAATGTGCAATACGAATTTTTCGATGCGATCATCCAGGTGCAGCACGTATTATAATGTGTACTTTCTTATTCGCACTAGATTCGCGTGTAAGTAGTTTGTAAAGTGATGAGCGGCCGTACGATCCGCGAGACGATAAACCGTATATACCGTCTCATCTTGATAAGAGATCGTGACTCAGACAACAAATAATCATTATATTGCGCTTTTACCGCGATGAAAACTTTATCTCGATATAATAATATAGCCGCTCGACTCGCGAGCCTCGAGTTCGATAAAACGACTCACCCATGAAGCACACACACAAACGTACGTACCAACGTACTAAGTTTGTGCTTTAGCTGCAACATTTCGATGCGCTTGCGGAGCTTAGAATATTGTATGTGTATATAAACGCGCTAAGCATTATGAATATACGATTATTGAAGACGAGTCTAGCTAGCCGTGGTGAACCCGAAAGATAGACTACTACTGGACGAGCGAGTGAGAGAGGAGAGGAGAGGAGAGCGAGGTTTCTCGAAGTAACGAAGTAAATCACCCCTCGAGGATATGCACGGTAAATCAGAGGAGTAGCGCGGCGAGCGCAAGCCGAGTGAGCAAAAGAGAGAGAGAGAGAGATTCAAACTCTCTCTCTCTCTCTCTCCTACCATGCAGTTCTGTTTCAATAATATACTTGGCTGGCTTGGCTGGCTTGGCTTGGCTGGTCAGTGGTAGTAGTAGCAGCAGCAGTAGTGGTGGTAGTAGTAGTAGTAGGTGGGCAGTGGCAGATATAGCCAGAAGGACAAGAACCTGCCGTACACGTCGAAGGAAGTTTCTAATCCCAGCGGTCAGTTAATAATGTATCACAGGGGCTACACACGTATACTCGGACACACACACACACTGCTCTCGGCGCCGCGGCCACACACATACACGCACACAGCAACCTGGAGTCTCTGCCCATAGACCTTCGAGTAAGCAAGTATATATACCTTCGCGATCTCAGCATGGATGGTTAGCTTTTCAGAGAGAGAGAGAGAGAGAGAGAGCAAGCGCGCGAGAGGAAGGACACGGAATAAATGCATATTTGGTGCAAGGAAGTCTGTTTACAGATATAAAAGCAAACATTAATATAGCTGCTTGCTTCAACAGCAGCAGCACTGCTGTACGCGACGACGGATTATCCTTATTCTTAGGGGCCAATGGTCAGAAATTTAGGTTGTACCGCGCGCCCGGCAGTAGTCCCTTAAGGGGGGTGGTTACTCGCTTATACACTATATAGCTACCGGGGCTACAGAGTTGGTCAAAGCTTAAACTTTAGAATCCCCACCCACAGCCATCTACCTCGCTCGTTCTCATGAAGCTCTTATGTAAATTTTGTCCAGCACTTGTCTTGAGATTTAGCTTCGGGGCAGCAGTAGCAGTAGCAGTAGCAGCAGCAGCAGCAGCGAGGCCGAGGACGACGAAGCGCTACTGTACACGATGCATACACTATATCCAATATTTTCCAGCGAAAGATAAATAATCTCTTGATGAGATATAGTCCAACATCAGAGAGAGCAAATCTCGTACACACATATTGGAGCTGGCTCGGAGCTGGTCATTTAAGGAACGAATGGCCGAGGAAACTAAAACAAGTAGTTGCAACACTAGCACGACGACGACGGCGGCGGCGGTGGCAGCAGAAATGGACTTTGTCGTCGTCGTCGTCGTCGTGGCTCCTGCTGCTACGAGTTGGGTCATCTTGGAGCAAGGAAAAGCAGAAAGATACATCTAGCAGTCGCGCGCGGCCGAGGGTCGAGTCATGTGTTTGCCGAGCAAACGTTTGCTGGCGACACCGAGCGGTAGCAGCTCTAGAGGAGGAGGAGGATAGCAGCTCGCGACGACGACGACGACGCTGGATATACATCTCTCGAGAATACAAGCCGAGGCTACTGGCTATACTGCTGCTGCATAGCTGTTGCGAGGATTTAATACTATACGCACGCGCTAGGATGAAACATCGCTGCGGCGCTCGAGTGGTCAAATAAGTCGAGGCAAGCTTGTGTATATATAAGTACTGGCCAGCCCTTTCTTTGACCGTAAGAGAACCTTAACGTAAGATAACGCGAGGGCGAGATATTAGCCCGGCAGTTTGCGCGCCCGTACCCCCGTGTGTGTGTGTGTTGAACTACGAGCTGCAATATATGCGGAGAGGAATATGGCAAATTCTGTTCCGGAGCGGATCTCGAAAGAAAAAGCTCCGAGAATGTAAGAAAACTTGTCGGCTGGGCTAGCGCGAGAGAATCGAGACCGTAAATTTCCGCGTCGATAAATTCAATAAACAACATTTGCCGTTGGGATATAAGAGGTGTTTGAATAGAAGAAAGAAAAAAAAAGGACGAGAAACATTGGAAAGGAATGTCTTGCAGGTAGCAGCATCAAGAAAGCAATGCAAAAGTAGCAGCGATCCTATTTTGTATACACGTATATACAGGCGTTGCGTGTACTTTATATCTGCATTGTAGCACACACGTGGAAGGATTTAGCCAAGGAGGTGTGTAAGTCCACCGACGTGCTATACTCCGACGCCGCATTCTCGCGAGCCAAGAGAGAGAGAGAGAGAGAGCTGCAGCTCACGAGGCAGCACAGTGAGGGATGACCCTGGTCTGTGTTAGCCTTTAGCCCCGGCTTAGCGAGCAAGCTCGCCCTTCGTGTTAGGGCCAAGTTATACCCCGCAAACAGTCGTACATTAGTGTGCCGCGAGAGAGGCAAGTCCTGCAGGATTTATACGCGAAGAGGTAGTAGTAAACACATACATACAGCAGGCAAACACACAAGGGCTGCGTGTAGTATAGTTGCGCAAAGTAGCAAACGTACTTCTAGAGCCGCTAGCCGCTGCTGCGCTTCTCTCGAGCATATACTCAAAATTTTCTCGAGCGGCTTGTATCTGTGTGCGAGCCTGTGTGCGTATACTCTGCCGGACAGAAATGACGAAGGTGCTGCAACTATATACCGCGCGCTGCGTTGCACTGTCTAGAGGTGTTTTCCTTGGCTTGAATAACTCAGTGCTAACAAGAGCAAACTGCGCATATTCGAATTAGCCGCACAGACCATGCATGAATGTTCGTTAGTCCCTCTCGTTCGATATGTATATAACGACTCACGCGCAGTACGGCCAAGTGTTACCCACCCTATACATAAACGTCGAGCGCGTCATTGAATTCTTATGAATTGAATTTTGGATGAAAATGGAGCTCTGTATAGAATAATGGACTGCGGATTACTATATTTCATACCAAACAATTTATGTACACTGTTTGTAAACTTTGTAAGTCAACTTGTACTTTTTAAAACGTTTTATGAAGCTGAGCTTTCTATATCTTTAAATTACTACGATAGCAGGTATATTTATTAGTATGAATCTAATATTTTCAAAACCTTACTTTAACTTATACAATTATGTTTGCTTTGCCACTTGCAAGTTCCCAGATAAAGATATTCGCCATCTAGCGGTGGAGGTTGGTGCTAATCACGATTTCATTTTCATACAATCTTTTATGCAATTTATGTTTAAAAACTAATCAGCACTAATACATTTATTGTCAAAAAAGATCTTATGTAAAATTTTGGTAAATAAAATTCCACATTAAATACTGATTTTAAATTAAATCTGCATAAGTTTTTTTAACAGTGTAGAAAAAAAACTGCTAAATTGATAATAATCGAAGTTGCCTCTGATTGAGAAATTCCGCGAAATAGTTCGAAAGCCAAAATTGCTCAAATCTAGTCTAAAGATAAAGAAGAACGAATCGCTTAAAGGAAATAATGTCACGAAGTAGAACGAGTAAAGCAGCAGCAGCTACAGCAGAGGCAGCAGCAGCATCCACTTACAGAGCTCTTGGAGTAGCCCGAGCGAAGCAAAGCAGCAGCCCTTAAAGTTGGTCCTCTTTACGGGCAATTCGCGTTGCTGGCCAGCAGCAGCAGCAGCAACGTGAGTGTAAACTGCCTTCAAGAGTTTAGCCAAGCAAGTCCGCATGTATATGAAGGTGTACGTGTATATGTTGTTGGAAAAGGAGGTGGAGTAGGCGACAGCGCAACGGGAGGAGGATTTGCCTGAGGGGCCGAGTTTGGGTCTACTCTCTCTCTCTCTCTCTCGAGTCGACGAACGAGAGAAGCAGTGGTCAGCAGCAGCAGCTAGCACACTTGGCCGACCCTCTACTTCGCTAACTAGTTTAATGATATATGTTGAACTACAAGCGCCTTGATTAATCGTTAACTAATGTTGGACCTTGCAGTGCTTCCCTCTCTACTCTCCTCTCTTCTCTCTCTCTCTCTCTGCCTGACTCTTTCCACCTTGGCGAGTGAGCGAGAGCAAGGGAGAAAGCGAGAGATATCTAGGTATATATACTGCTGTATATACGTATGTATGTATGCCCAGACTAGACAAGCAACGAAGGGGGAGAAAAGTGGGAGATGCGGGCGCGCAACTCTCGGAGAGTAGAGGCTCAAATCCTCCAAGAAAGCCCTACATATATTCGCGTGTATATAGGTTTTAGCTCGAATTGTACCTATATACGTACATGTATAAATGTATGCATGTGCGTGCGCGGAAATGTATACGTTGTACTTCGCTCTCTCTCTCTCTCGAATTCTCGCACAAGCGCGAGTCTATATAAGCTCGCAGAAATCTAATCTCTGTCTTTTCGAGGCGTACAATTTGATTTATAGCTCGACGTGTGTCTGCTATAATATGGCGCGCGCACTGGTGTGTGGCACCGCAGTGTCGACGACCGGTTCGATTTTCCTGCCACGCGCGGACTAGAACTATACGTACATGTACGCATAAGAAAAAGCCCAAAGCTGACCACTTATATAAATCGAGATAATTGAGTTAAACGCGCATTGCTTATAATGATTTGTCATCGACCTGTCCGATCTCATGAACGATTTAATGAAAAATCGTAGGATACATTTATTTGAAACATATCAAGTAATGTATAACGAGTCCGTGATTTAATCAAAACAGCAGCAGCAGCAGCAGCAGAGAGAATAATCAGGTATGATTTTAGAATCTGCAACTTCTGTACTCGAACCATCTGGTAAAATACAACATTAAAGCTGTATATATTTAATGTACGTATACATCTATACAGGTTTCGATGCCAAGATCCCCCCGATTCCAAAGTTCGATAATGTAAAATTAACGCGCTTGACGCTCGTTCGTTCGTTTGCCTCGCTCGACCAGCAGCAGCAGCAGCAGCCACTCTCGCAGCCTCCCGTCCGTCCGTCCATGCGCGCGCTCGCTCGCTCTGGAAAGTGCACTCGAAGTTGGGATCGGTAATTCCCAAATAATTGCAGCCGCCTAGGTTAATGAGGCAATTATTAGAAGCTTCGGCCGATCGTTAAGATCCGCAACACCGAATGACCGTAATGGCAATCTCTGCGCATCCACGCAGTGTGCTTGTGCTTGTGCAGGTAGGGGAGGCTTGTCTATAAGTTTTGCCCATGCTGCGGTATTGCACACGTACACACATACACAAGCCAGTTATAGCCGACTAGTGTAGTATATAGGCCTCGTGTGCGGCGAGCGACGTCACACATATCCAGCGAGAGCTCGCTGGGTAGGTGTAATGGACACCCAATGCAGGATATACATGGCGCGGCGCGGCGTGTTGAGGAGGATCACTTTAGGATATATAATGCCCCCGTACGTAATTCGTACGTGCGCAAGTGTATAAACGCATACGTAATACGTGTGTGTCTCTGGAACGTGTATATATACGACGGAGTGCGACCGAGGGACTATAGAGAACACAAGCTGAGGTGGAGAAGGGAAAGAGCAGCGGTGGCAGAAACAAGGCGCAGAGGAAGGGACGGCTCAGAGATGCAAGACACCGTGAAATTACCAGCAACGGAGTGAGGCAGAGAGAGAGAGAGAGACTCGCTTCTGCTACCAAAGCTGCGCTAGTCCTTGCGCGCGCTATATCTTCACTTTCTCCTACAATAGTTGCTGCTGCGACATCACCACCACCACCATCACCTCTACTGTGAGTCGAAGGAGCTATTACTGGGAGGACTAAAACAGTACCAAGAGTAAAGAGAAAGAGAGAGAGAGAGAGAGAGAGAGAGAGAGGGTTGAACGGACTCTGTCCAGTTCTCGCTGTGTATAACATTGGGGTATTTGTCTTGGCCTTCTTGTTTATGAGATTCTACATTGTTATTTGGCACCCACGGGGAGTTTCTGCAGTAGTATTGCCGCTTGTAGCGTTGTTGCTGCCCCCTCATGCTCTCTTACACCTTTTCTCTATCTATTTATCTTTTTCTCTGGGCTGACCAATCTCTTCTCCTTCCCTCCCTCCCTCCGTCCTCTTCTCTGTCATCCTTCAAGTCCTCCTAGCCCCCCGACATCGTTTCGATTTTGTTGTCGCTCGCTCTCTCGCGCTAGCTTCTGTGTGTGTACTTCGACTCGAAGTTTGACACTTTAAAATAGCCACCTTATATATCGTATGTATACACGCTGTACACAAGCCAAGGCGAGGCGCATTCGTATTCGCAAGAGTCGCATATTGTACCGTTCCACTCGCTGGCTCGGGTGGACACTACACTCTCGGCTGTTTGTCCGAGAGTTCAAACTTAACTCGGACTTCCAGCAAACAAACTCAAAAGGGGTAGATAATTAACAATTATCATACGATAGTGGACCACTTGGGGTTTTTCTTCTGCATAAAATATTCACACCCTAATTAATAAATCAATATTTTTGTTTAAAAAATTGATGAATGATTCCAGAAATGTTGGAATAATTTGTTTTCAACGAATGCAAGTTGACAAGTATACAAAACAGAAAATAAGAGCTGCTTGGTCAGTACTATGTAAAGAAGATCTATATCGTCGAAATCGACTGACGTGTGATTAATTGCCACTGAAGTATATATGCGCGTATACACGAATCCGTGCATTTGCTCGAGCCAAGTCGAGCAACAACAACAAGCAAAAAAAAAAAGAACAAGAGCGAAAATACGGATCGCGTCAACGTTGGTGTTGCGTCCCCGCGCGAATGTCGCATAATAAAAAGTAAAGTATAAGCGAAACGCGCGTATGTGCAGCGCCGCTATGCAGACAGGGCGCAGATATATAAGCGAAAGGACGTAAAGAGGTAAAAAGTTGAGAGGTGAAAAGGGTTAAATCTGCACAAGCGGGGGATTTGAAATGTATACCCAGGCTGTGGATCTCGCTTTGGATTCTCGCGCGGAGTGCAGTAGCATGTAATGGAGTGCAGTGTGTATGTGCTGTATACGCTCGCTGAATGTGCAGCAGCATCGAGGCTTGGGTTATCTAGACACGAGTTGTCAGGCAAGTTTGTGGATTCTCATTCTTTCACGCGTTCGTTCGTTCGTTCGTTCGTTCGCGTCTCTCTCTCTGTTGGCGTATGTATAATGTGCATCGTCTATAGCATAAAACCGCTCCGAACGCTGCTTTTTTGTCCTTCCGAAATTGACAGATTTTCAATTTAATCGAGGCTCTCCTAGAGCCGATCCGATATGTATGCGCGGAAAAATACCCGCGCGAGAGAATGTCGCGTGCAATTTTTTCGTATTACAAACGATGCAGCATCATGCGCGCATACCACTGTGCGTGATATGTCATAATACGCGCATACACACGCCTACGCCACTGCACCGATCGGCAAAACAAACAGGAAAAAATTAGCCATATTTTCCTACGAGTGCATAAAATAAAAATGACGGGATTAATAGATGAAACGAAGCGACATCGTGTATGCGCGCACATGATATATCGATCATCTCTCTCTCTCTCTCTCTCTCTCGTGCACATACATATTATATATAGCGGTACGTCGTCGACGCAACAACGACATCAATGTCGAGTTATAAGTTTCTATATGAGCTCGCGGCGGCGACCTTACAGATAAGTATATAATGTGTATGAGTACGACAAACGCGTACTCTGTTTCTGCGAGTATACACACGTAGCAGTCTTCAATGACCAACTTAGTTAATTCAAGCGAGCGATTGAGATATGAGAACACTAAAGCAGCGGAAGGGAGGCACATAATGTACGCGGTACATAATAAATGCGGATAATAAGTCGTGCTTTACGTCATCGCGTCGTTCGCGAAAGATCGGCATCGGTGTATATACACTCTATAATAAGCGATTATATATTAAATAAAGCCGACGCCGCCGCTGCTGTTATGCCGCGATAGTCGAGTCCTGCCATACGTATAATAGTGCAGCGCTATGTGTCTATGGCGAGAGAAATCAATTTTGCAATAAATGATAAGAAATGCGAGCACGGACTTACGGTATGCTATAAGTCGGAGCGCCTCGGATTCGCTGCGCTTCTGCAACGTGCATTACAGGCAGTGCAGCGAGCGGCAAATTATTGAGAATTAATCGAGCCGCGTCGAGCCGCGCGTAAACAAAAGCATTATAATATACTCGCGGCAGCAATTAGGCATAGTAGTAACTCGATGCCTTTTATAAAACACAAGCTGCAAGCAGCGGCGCAATGAATTTAAAAGTCTCGATCTTTTGCGGGTGCTCCCTCCGTCGCCTGGTAAATAATAATAACAATAATAATCTTCTAGTACCGCTGCTGCTGCTGCAGTAGTGGCGCGCAATTGTGAAATCCGATCGAAGTGAAATGAGCTGCTGCTGCCGCTACCGTGGCGGTACAATAATGAGATTCTGCGATCGTAGAACGCGGCCAGTGTAGTTTGGCCGCATCGGCCCCGAGAACTCCGCAGCTTTGACTTAATATATGTTTGTGTGTGTGTTTATGTGTGTAGAACAGAAACAACAGGAGAGAGAGAGCGAGGAACAGAAAGAGAGAGAGAGAGAGTGATAAAGAGAGGGAGCGAGGCTCTCTCTCTCTCTCGATCGTTTGCCTTCAATCACTTCTTGACACGTACACTTAGGTCTGCAGCAGCATGCGCCGCGCTGCACACAGCTCAAGCTGGGACTCCCATCAAGTTGGAATGCCGCGCGCGCTGCTACAATTGCTCGAGGCTTTATTTGCAACACGCCTTATTCCAATTCTAACCTTCTCTCTCTCTCTCTCTCCTTTCCGTTCTTTGCGCTTAAAATCGGAGCAAAACGGCATCGCGAGCTCATTTTCTGCCGATCGCCATCGTACGTATGAGCAATTCTACGATTTATATTTAGATTATAATTAAATAATAGTCTGTCAATGAGACAAATTTATTGCCAATCAAATAATAAATATTTAAAAATATTAAATACATTAAATATGACAAATCTTGCAAAGGACTTTCTTTCTCTATCCAGTACAGTTTTTGCATTTGTATGATAAATTGTAAAATTGCTCATATACGTACATTATCGAGACTAGCTCTTCACACACGCGCTCGCAATTATATGGATCGTCGTTCACAGATCTTTTTTTCCACTCGTATAATATAAATCACAGCAGCGCTGCTGCTTCGAAGTACCTTCGGGTTGAACTTGAGAGCAAACAAGGCTTATATAAAGGCGAAATATTTCCAGTCTAGACCAATCTTTTTTGCCGTGCGCGCGCGCGTCAGACAGCTGCTTATCCTACTTAAGCTAAGTACGGCGAAAAGTCGCGCGCGCTAGCTCTCTGTGCTCACCCTTCTTCGTCCAACACGAGCTGCTACTGCTAGCTAGTGCAAAAAAAAAGAAGAAAAAAAATCATTCCTCCTCCTGCACACGCGCGTCTCACTGCTTTGGCTAATCCGCGTATTAATTTCTTGCTCTCGCGCGCGCGTCCTTCGCTATGCCGCGCGGGCAAAAGTTGACTAAAAATATGATAGCGCAGCTGCAATAATAGCATTACGGAGGTGGTCATGCGAGCGTAGAGGGCAAGTAGGTATAGCTAGCTAGCTGTAGCGCATCGCTCCTTGAATACATAAGTGTCATTTGTCTAAAGCTCGAGTCCGAGCTAGCTGGATGCGAGACGAGTTACTAATATTAAGCGCACATCCTTTTCTTCGGTCGCGTGTAAATTACAAGCGCAAGTGAGCAGTAGCGGTAGCAGCAGCAGTGGAAATGTATATAAATACCTACATTGGCTGTAACTAGCGTCGAGGACTCGCTCAGTCCTCCTCTCCCTCCTCTCGCAGCAGTCGCCGCTCGTTGCCACCGCTGCCGCTGCCGCTGCCGTTGCGACTCGGTGATGGATACCGTGTTTGTCGAGAGGATAATAGTGTAATGGATGGACATGGAACAATGACCGGAACGGATGAGCCTCTGCCAGTGTATAACCGTTTTCAAGTTTCGAGCTGCTGCGTATTATATACGCGTACCTATATACGCGCACACACACACACACACACACATACATATCGTATATACGTATACAAATATACATACGCGCGTACACGTGTACGTATCATATGTATACACGCGCGCAAGTATTAAAGCTACACTCGCTATATATGCATATACACACCGCACAACAACCTGTCGTTTCCTCGCGTGCCTGTATATTCGCGCGTTCGCATATGTGTACACCAGCACGAGCGTACACACACACACACACACACACACTCGCGCAGGTACACGAAACAAAAGCTTGTTTTATCTTCCTTTGAAACTCTCTTTGTCTTCCTCAAGCGCGCGGCAGAGTCATTTCCATGCATAATGCTCATAAGCACTTGATTACCTCTCGCGCGTGTATACGACGAGAAGCAGCAGAGAGAGAGACAATACTTATGCGATTCTCTCGCGCGCAAGTGGAAAATTATCATCGCTAAGGCACAAAAATTAATTATCCGTACGCGGTCTTGAATCGAATTATTTTATCAATTGTGCCTCGTACTTGCGAGCTTTACTTAAATCAATTTGCAGTTATATTGTTTTTACCCAAGCTTCAAACTTGAATTTGCGTAAAAAGCACATTGAAATTGATCCAGTGTTCACTAGTGATAAATGAGCACGTGATGCTAGTGGCTGTGAATTGTACTTTTATTTTAAAATTAGCGTGATATTTGGAGTTTCATTCGATAATTAATCATTTATTCATAAAGATCTGGAGTTTTTCTAAACCCGTACTCTGAGTTATACGATTATTTCTATTTTGACACTTGCAGATTTACAAATACAGGTATTCGCCATCTAGTGGTGTAAGATGAAAGTGGTTGAATTGAAAACTGGTCTAAACTTTTTGAGACAATCACAATGTGGTTTTCAGGTTACTCAAAATATACTTGATATTTGTAACATAATTGTAAACAGAAAATTCTCTCGAAATCAACGAATTAATGATACAAGTGTCCCCTATGGCGCGAATATCATAAATGTATTTTAAAATATTTTAAATGTTTATTTTTTATCACTAGGCCATTATTAATGTTGATCATTTCTACCAGAGTAGCCCTGAGAGTATTTCATTTCGATCATTTGAAACACGTTCGCATACGCTTGTAAAGTTATGTTGCCTTCTCCTCGCGCTGCATGCAAATCATGATCCTGAGTTCACATACGCGAAGTTGTCTGGTCATTGTCTAGATGAGCAAAAATCAAACGACGTAATTTGAGAATTTAATTTGTACGACGATATATCTTCCCACCAATTCGCAATTATTCTCGTAACGTTACATAAATTTTGATAATCATTGTCAGTTTTAAAATAAGTTGCCAAAAAAATAGCCGTCGAAACGAAGACGGCGTTAATTCTTCGTTTAGTCAAATTATTTTTCTTTCGAAAATAAACAGCACAGCATCAACCTGCACACAGCCGAAGAGGCTTAATGGCAGTGCGCGAGCGGAGTGCGACACGCATATGTGTCTGTAATCATAAGTTAGCATAAGCGTAAATCATACGTATTTTCGTCAAGCCTCGAAGTGCAAGACAGGAGTGCACATGCGAGAGAGCTTAGGCGTGTACAGCGACTATAACATGCGTTGCTGCTGCTGCCACCGCCGCCTCGGCAGCCGCAACAGCAGCACATCAAGGCCGAAAATAGATCATTAGACGACGATAATTAGTATATATGCGTCAGCAAATGACGTTCGCTCGGCTGCTCGGACTATAATACCGTGTGGTGCAGAGCTCGCTCGTGTGTACGCATACTCTGCATCTCGAGCGCGCGCAGTTTTGTTATGCGGCCACCGCCGCGAGTCCGACTCGTATACACAACGATCGGCTCCGCAGATAAGCATCGATTTTAAAAGGCGAGCCCTGCCGTGTATACACGCGCGTGTGCGTTGCGTTGTTTCTTAAATAAGCGGCCGATTAAAATAATCACTATTCGCGCGTCCGTCAGCTCCATGACTGCACATGCGTTGCGCGTGCGAATATGCGTGTGCCCGAGTATAAATGAGCTAAGTACAAAACATCGGTGTTGGCATAATGTATGTGTGTGCACTATTGCTGACTCGACACACACACATACATACACGCGCATCGGCCAGCGCTTATATATACCGCTGAATCATGTGCGAGTCGAGAGCCAATCCCTCGAATCGTAAAACCTTCCGAATGAAGGAGTACGCGCGCGGATATTTGATCTTGATTAATCGAGTAAACACGAGTGCGCGCGGCAGCAGGCTAATTCACTAATGAAACAGAGTCCATTTCTGGAGCGGAGCTGGCTGGCAGCTTATATACACACGAGAGTCGAAAAGTATGGAGAGAGACGATGTAAAGTTACAAGCGCCTGCGTATGCATCTCGGAGCGATTTGCATGTGTGTGAGGATATAACAATGGACGAAATGATCGCGGCTTACGTAATGAGCATAATGAGCTTGTACAGACCGATGCTATAGAAAGAAAGGTCAAGCTTGTATGGTGGAAGTTGTAAATCGGTATCGGATCGGCATTGGAACAGATCTAAAAATTTGAGCCAGCCCTCTCTTTCAGGATGGCCAATAATTAACATATTTTGGTATTATCAGCTGCTCGACTCCGTATCAATGTGCGACCGTATTAATCAATGCAATGCAAAGCCGTACACTCTGACAATTGATCGGCATTAAAAATGAACATGGCTCAGGCGTTACATAAATCCAAAATATCGCTTCTCTGGTACGTGTAGTAGTACAGACCCGAGGAAGCTGCCCGTGCGCGATTTATTTAAGAGAATCTGTTAACTGATTTCTGGCCGTAGTACGCTGCTCTCTGCACGCTCTGTCTTTCTCGACTCCGACTTGTACTCTTTCTCTCTCGCACTGTATCTCTCCCATCATGCGTTCATATTTAATTTATGAAGAGAAGCTCGATTATTCAACGGCATTATTCGAGCATAATACGGATTGTGCTCGAGCGGCAGCGGCAGCAGTAGCAGCCGTATAGTGCGCGAGTGTCAAGGCGGACATTTTATAACGACAAATCGTCGTGCGGTCGTGCAGCGCGAATAAAACAGCTTGAATTTAAATTAAAGGAATATGCTTGGCTATATATTGCTCCTCTGTATGCGTGTGCAGAGACTACGTATAGCCGCTGCTATACATACACACACGCAAACACACACACACACACACAGCATACAGTTTGAATTTGATGTTTTTTTGCCCGTCTCATTGTTCGTCTCCTTTGGCGCGCGGAGGCTTCTCTCTCTCTCTCTCTCACTCTCTGCGATTGCGCCACTTATATTATGCGTGTGCGTGAGTATGTATAATGTAGCAGCCCGATGACGTCAAATGTATGTGCTTAAACAATTTAGCTCGATCACACTCAATTCAAGCTGATGATACATTAAACAGCGCTAGATGAGTCTGATACCCGTTCGCAGAATTAACATATACGATACAATTTGGGCTTATAATCGCGCGTGACGGTTCTCTGCTGCTGCTCACGATGTTGTGTGTGCGCGTTTGTGCGAGTATACTTAAGGATCATATACATTGCGAGTCGGAGCATTGTAAATCCTACACACACATAGCAACGTATTATATCATATATGTACACATTATGAGGCGCGCGCGCACGAGTTGGCATCATTATGCGCAGATTATAATAGGGTAAACCGTCCATTAATTGACCGAATTGTTGTTTTTCAACGTTTGAATATCTAGGAAAATTTAATGATTGCGACTAAAAGAAAACTGAATAGATCATCGCGTAGCTAATTAAATGTTAAACCAATTAAAAATACAGAAAAATTATTTTAGCATCATTAATGTTATTAAAAATGATGATTTAACGAGGTACATCAAAAGTGCTTATTATTGACCGTTTCTAAAAAATATCTCCAATAATTGACCGGGCTTCGTCCAATAAATGACCGAT
>CACVKI010145989.1:0-10820 GCA_902732785.1 Trichogramma evanescens | reverse complement strand
TGAGAGTGAACTATTGTTGTACGGCTGAAGACCTTTCCGAATCACCGGACAGAATTTTGTTAAAATTTTTTTTCGCTAAGATCTCGTTGTTGACACAAATGCAACACTTTCTCATGAAAATCAAAATTATTGCAAAAATAGCACATGTGTTTAAAATTAATGAGGAGCTCTAAATTTTCTAAAAAGTGAAAATTCTGAGAGTGAACTATTGTAGTACGGCTGAAGACCTTTCTGAATCATGGAGCAGAATTTTGTTAAAATTTTTTTTCGCTGAGATCTCGTTGTTGACACGATTGCCACAATTTCTCATAAAAATCAAAATTATCGCAAAAATAGCACATGTGTTTAAAATCGATGAGGAGCTCTAAATTTTCTGTAAAGTGAAAATTCTGAGAGTGAACTATTGTAGTAAGGCTGAAGACTTTTCCGAATCATCGGACAGAATTTTGTTAAAATTTTTTTTCACGAAAATCTCGTGGCTGACGTGAAAACGAACATTTGAAACATATTCGAAACATAACCTCTAAACGGCAATTCACTCAATTATTGATTTAGAAGAGTAATTTTCAGGGAAATCGGAAATTCTAAGAGTGAACTATTGGAGTAGAGCTGTATACCTTTCGAAATCTTGCGTCAGAATTTTGATCGGTTAAGTATTCCCCGAGATCTCGTTGTTGACTCATGTTTGACTAAAAATTAAAAAAAAAACGTGATTTGAAGGTAAAAAAACGTTGGATGGTCCAATTTTTTGATCCAATGCACCAAAGTTTCTGAAAATTTGCATAGGCTCATGATTTTGGACCCCTTATCGAATGATACCTATCTTGTAGCTCTCTGAGTACGGGAAGTACCCTATCTCGAACTAGCTTTTTTTAATTTGGCGTTTTCGGTGTATGTATAGGTGCGCTGCACCTAGCCGACATTTCTCAGCTATTAAGTCCAAATTATAAACAATTTATTAGTATAAATAATTTTTTGGGTCAAAATAATTTTTTTTTCAAATTTTTTTTTTTTCAAAAAAATTTGTTTTTTCAAAATAATTTTTTTTTCAATTTTTTTTTTCAAATTAATTTTTTTTTTTTATACTTTGCTGGCTAGGTGCTACCGCACCTCTTGATGCCCTTTGAGATTCCTCAAATTTAAGATCCGATGCTCCGTTAAAAATGCTCCGTTATGATTATTTAAGAGGACATTTCCACTGAAAATAAAAAAAATCTATACATCTATACATGAAAAGTTCTATAACATCATAAAAGTACCCTGTTAAAATTTTAGAACGAAATTCATAAAGGAAAAAAAGTTATACTCGATTACACGAAGCGTCTAGCGTGCTCGATATGTACAGAACAAAACTTCAGACGCTTTTTTCTCGAAACCACTTTTTTCAGCTCTTGCCAACGATTGAGAAAAAACTACAAGTTCGATCTATATGTTTAATATCTCTTTTTAATCGTTAAAACTTTTTTTAAAGCACAAACCTCTAAAAAGTTGAAAAAATCATCCCCAATTTTTTTTTATGAGGGTGAATTCACCCCGAAAACAGCATTTTTTCAGAAAAACTCGTGACAAAATCGTAAAAATTGAAAATATCAACTTTTTAGAGGTTGGTGTTCTAGAGCAAGTTGTAACGATTAAAACGATGTATGAAAAATGAGGATCAGACTTATAGTTTTCTCTCAATCGCTGGCAAGAGCTGAAACACGGATTTCAGCAAATTTCGTCTACAGCCAACAATATGGGTCTTAAGTCCCATGAAAAATTTTTTTCTGTAGTTTCATATGTAAGGACCCAAAAGGTCCGGAATGAATAAAATTTATAGTTTTCAAAAAAAAAAAAATTTAAAAAGTGATTTTTTTTACAATTTGCAATGGGAATGTTCCCTTAAACAAAAAGAGACGTAAAAAATTGTGCGAAAAATCGCTTTTAAAAATTATTTTTGAACTTTTGCAGTAAAAAAATCAAGATATAAATATGATCAAAAGTGATCATGGGTGTAGAAGTACCTTAGGGAATTTTGACAGGTTTTTCCAATCATTTTGGTGATTGGAAGTGAAATTTCTTCACGCGCGTTAGGTATGGGAGGTCAAGCCGTAAAAAACGAGCGTCCGTCCGTCCAGGCGTATTGATTGAATGTTTTCAGTCTCAGTAGCGTCTGTATTCTTAACGTGCTGTGATTGGTCGGCGTTTAGTTCGGCAGTAGCGAGACGCTGCTAGTTCCCTTCTACTATGGCATGTCACAGCAGTCGGTGTAAGTCCACGCTCACGCCTTCGTTACATCTAAGCAGCGTCGCGTTAGTGGCCTCGACACTCACTACCAAAATTTGAAATAAATCGAAAAGTACATATTAAAATTGATTTGAAAATAATGAATAGAGTCAAATTCATTGGTAATGTAATGCAGTGTGAGTTGACACTCGGCACTCACTACTGAAATTGGAAATGAATCGAAAAGTATTTGTAAAAATTAATTTAAAAATTCTGAATCATTTACAGTGAAAGGTTGCATTACGGATTGTAAAAATACGATCAAAATAGACGAAAATAAAAGCAGTTAAAATTTGACAAAATTTCGATGAAAATTTTGGTTGCGATAATTTTATTGCGAACTGTTGATAAATTCACTACTCGAACCCGTGAACCACCGTGGTGCAGAGCATGGGCAAGGACGCGGCTGTCATTAACGATTAGGCCAAATGCAATGGACTTGAACTGAACCCGACCAAGACAAAGGCAATACCGTTCACCAACTCCAAGTAGCGTTGCTTCATCGACAAGTTGAACATTCCTTTCCGCGGCTGATTGTGGAGGAAACAATCATTCCATTGGTGAACAAGGTCTGTAATCTCGGCATCACAATGTCCCATGACATGTTGTGGGCTTTGCACGTTCGTGGCGTGTGCTCATGGATCCACGATATCCTCCATCGTCTGCATTACAGGTGGACATGCTCAGTTGCGCCCTCAGAAGAAAGCTCGTGCTGACTCTGTTGTTACTTTTAATGGATTATAACTGCTTAGTATACCTCAATATGTCGGAATACCTCAACATTGAGTTACAGTGTCTCTGGCATATAGCTACGCATTGTGTCTTTGGCCTTGCCTCGCAAGGATGAGCTACGTTAATGTTGAAGAGATAAGAAGATTATTTCTCGCTGTACAGGTATAGCGGACCGTGTCATCGCTGCGTCCATGTTACCTCGGCAAAATTTTCCATCATTGGATCGTTGTGACGGCGCTGTGGACCCGAAGCAGTTCTCTGCCTCAACGGATGGTACCCGATTCGAGCTCTGAGTTGCAGCAGCGGTCTTTCATCATCGAGGGGGTGAGATTGTGGAATGAGCTGTCGATATCTGTTCGTGATACGGATTCGCTTCCACTTTTTCGTCAATGATTGCACGCCTACCTCGTGGGCCTGCAATGGAAGGTTTTTGTTTGTCGTGCAACACTTTTTTGCATAAAAAATCTGTCGTCAGTTTACCCTACATTTTTTTTAACATATGAAAAATGAAAACGTTATAACATTGAAGTGAAACTTCTTTAGGCGCGTTAGGTATGAGAGGTCAGCTGGGAAAAATGAACGTACATACGTACGTACGAGCAAGCAGTGCGGTAATCCTAGCAATATAGACCGTTTATAGACAGGGTACTTCGGCGTGGTTCACACTGACAGCTGCTAGCTAGACGCATCGGTTGCGAAGTTTTAGGCGCGTGTCTACTGCTACGTGCTTGGAGCTTGTGTCTATGTAACGTCTACGCAGCGTCTTGTAACTCTGTCTCTTTCGCGCGCCTAGCTTGGCCAGCAGCAACAAATTATAGGAATCTTGTATAGCTCGCACTTCACGCACATGTCTGTACTCACGAATCGCGATAAATGATACATGTGCGTTAGCGTGAAATATGATTCTGTTCAATCGCGTTTGATTGGACATTGAGGTAGTGTAGGTAGCGGGCTCGGAACTCACTACCGAAACTTCTAACTAACCAAAAAATATTTATGAAAAAGTAAATTAATTAATTTTTACAATTCAATGACAAATATTATTTAAAAAATTTGAAAAGTAAATCTAAAATATTGAGTTAGCTGTCCACAGACAGCTATCAGAAGTAAAACTTTTTTAAAACTAATTAATTAAAAACATCAAGATATAAAAGTAGAAATCTTTACAAAAATAGCATGAAAAAAGCATTAAAAAAGTCTTGACAAATTCTGGAAATAATCTAAAGAAAATTAAAGTTCATGCAAGTCACAATGTGATTGAAAAACAATCCGCACCGAACTACCCCAAAAATGGTATAATTTTATAAAAACTATGGTTTTAGCAAATAAAAATACTGAAAGGCCTAATTATAAGTCTTGTTGTAGTAGCAAAATTGCTTAACTCTGGGGTCTCAAAAGGAATTTTATTACTTGAAATTCTACGACTTTTTTCTCGTTTTTACTTATATTTTGATGCATTTTAAAATAATGTGATTTTCAGATATATATAACGTCTTAGAATAAATTTGAATAATATTTTTCCAGGTAATTGTTATGCTAAAACAAAGCAAGAAACTGATATTCTACAGAAGGACATGGATTTTGGTTGCGGTTTTACACAAAACTTATCTGTTATATCTAAAACTGCGATAAGTGGATTAAAAATTTTTTGCAAGGTCAGTACTAATAGACTTATTCAAACCAATTGAAGGAAAGAATGAAGTTTTGCAAGGCAACGTCAAAAATTACATGTATTTTAACTTCTAAATGCGTTATTAATTCATTAAGTCCCATAAAAATAGTTGCAATGAAAAACTCAAGATTGAAGGAGATATAGAAGTCGACGAAAATATCAAAATTTCAATCCATTCAAAATACGTGTAAGCTTCAAGCCACTTGGGATCCACCTTAAAATCATTTTTTCGAATTTTTTATACCTGCTTCCTCATTTTCTAATCGATTAGAAGACACGTAAGTTGGGGGAAAGTCAATACAACTAAGTCAGGAAATAACGGACACCCTAACGTGTCATGCTTCGGAATAATTAAAAACAATGCCAATCCATTGGTAAAGAGCTTCCTCATATAATAGTACTTTACGATACAAGTGCCGTCTTGTCTCGCTTTGCACTCGCGTACGCTCGTGCCCTAACTTCACTTCGCGCTACCAGCTCGCTGCGCTCGGGCCCTAAACTACGCCGTGCCAAAAAGTGTTACTTATGGCACTTGTATCGTAAATTACTATTATAGCAATGGGCCATCTGCGCTCGCATCACACTCGCATACGCTCGTGCGCTAACCTTACTTCGTGGTACCAGAAAGTGCGACTCATGACTCAGAAAAGGGGGCATAAATGTGAACTTATGCCACGCAGTGCTATAAAATTGCTTTTTTTGTGTACGACCACTAATATAAAGTAACTAACTTATTATTGATGAATTACGTATACATTTTTAATTTAAGATGATAAAAAGAAGGTTGCAGAGAGTACATTGCATTCTGAGTACATACCTATTTCTATGAGAAAGCAAAAGTACAACTGCCACTCAAAGTAGACGGCCTTACCTCGTTTCACGATTCAGCTACAAATCTGTCAAGAAAAATATCATCTGTTAAGAATAATATTTAATATTATCTATGCAATCATAACGTACCCAATAGAATGTAGAATATCGAATCCCTTCCAAAAATCTCTGACAGCATCTCTTGGATCAGCAGAGGTAGCTTGAGCCCGATTCACTATTTCCATCATTATTCTCATCACACGACTTAGGTAGTAGGCTTTAAATGTTGCGATTACCGTTTGGTCCATAGGTTGGATTAGAGAGGTCGTATTAGGGGGTAAAGGCGGTAGGCCGCTTTTTCATCTGCTGATGCTCTTTCGCCGGTAAAACCAACACTATGTAATGAAAATCGCGCCTTAAAACGGTCAAACCAACCGGCGCTCGCATTGAAAGACTCGTCTGCATAAGCTTCGCAAGTTGCCCTTACATGTCGATGAAAAATTAAAGCTTGCTCTTGTATCAACACCGATGACAGTGGAAAATTTTTCCTAGCCATGTCTTGGATCCAGATATAAAGCATTTGCTCCACTTTTTCGACACCAGGCTTACGAATAATTTTTCTTTCTTGCGCAAGTACTCCAAGATTTTGAGCGCTTTCTTGAATTTTCACCTTGTTGTCACGAATACTTCTTATTGTGGATTCGCCAACCTCAAATTTTCGAGCGACATGTGCGATTTTTTCTCCTTTTTCCAACAAAGCTAAAATGTCTAGTTTTCGCGCTAAATTTAAAACTTTCCTACTACACTTTTTTGACGGACTAGATTTTTTTGATGGTGCCATTTTGATAAAAAGGAGAAATATAAAATACTACAACCTCGACTGATTTTTAAAAAATGTCAAAAATTCAAATAACAACAAATAAACAAGTGTCAACAACTTCAAGTCAACATGAACCTAACCGCAGATAACGAGATTTCGTACCGCAGATATCGAAAATTGGTCACAAAACATAAGACCGCAGATAACGAATACGCAGATATCGAGTGCGCAGATATCGGGGTTTAGCTGTACAACTTTTCTTCATGAGTCTGTAACTGTCATAATATTCGGCGAATTGCTACGTTTTTGGTCTCTAATTAAAGGTTGACTGCTCTGCTTCCACAATAACTGCAGAAAAATTCTGAAAATCATTTCGCTTACACAGTAAAAAATCGATAAAATAATTTTTTTTCAAAATTTCGTGAAAAAAAAATTTGATCGTAAAAAACATTTTCCTGACAAATATTGCTGCATTAGTTCTTCCAGCTTTATCTTTGGTACAATCAACAACAAATAAAATTCGATTCAACACGATTTATCCTCCAAATTTTGCTGCGTACACACACATACACACACAATACAATATCACGTAGTTTATGATTTTCACAAAATTTTTTGGACGAATAGCTAAATGTTTTTATTAGAGTATGACAAGTAGAGTCATACGTCACGTTAAGTTTACTATGATTCTTATTAATAATATTATCAATTATTGTATTACAAACTTACAGTGGATTTATAGTTTGAAAATTAAATATTTTAGTTATGTTGAATAGTTGTCGCAATATATTTGATTTCATTATGATCATGCTAAATAATTAATCGAAAGTGGATTGAGATTCAAAATTTCAACAATTTGAGAAGGAAAGAATTTTAGAGTCAGGCTCGAATTATAATGATCAGACAGTCATACTTGCCCCTATTTATACTTTTGAAAAAAGTATTACCATACGGTTTTGAATTATTCAATCAAACATTTCAGCGGGCTTACAGTCTAAAAAATAAATATGTTAATTTGACGAATACTTGACAAAATGAATTTGATTTCAATAACATCATAGACGAGAAATTTTTAATGGTGTACAAGTTAAGATTACCAATTTAATACTCGAGGAAAATGTTTTATAGATTTTATTAATTATGAAGAACTAGCTAACTTACTTACTCCCATATGTAGTTTTGAAAAAAGAATTTTTACGAGTATTGTATAGAGTATGCTTATGATACATATACGTTTCGATAATTTACACGTTCACTAGGAAAAATAGGAAATAAACGTTTAAGTCCTTTTTTCGGTACGAAAATGAAAATTATCAAAAAATTCGACTGCACCAAAAGAAAGATGAGAAAAAAACGCATAAAAACCATATTTTTATTTGTTTTTCTAGTTGAATTACATTGTCATTCGTGCCAGTTGCGATTATAGCGATTCGCGCGTCCGAGCGGCCGGACGGCTGAGCGCCGACCATGTTTGCTCGTATCTCTCATAGAAATTATGAATATTACACTTTGAAAACAACTTTTTTTTTGTGTAAAAAGACCTCAACTTTCCATTGAAACAATAAAAAACGCAAAAAAAATGGCGCATTTTGAGATATTCGAGTTTGAAAGTTTACTTGCATTTTCCGACGTGAAAATGGAAAATTCTGGAGAATTAGACCGCACCATCAGAAAGCTGAGCAAATTTCCTATCGAAATCACTGGTTGGTTATTTTTTCCAGGTTCGTTTAGGTACTTTTGTAGCGAGTTAAAAATTGAGCAATTTCGCTCAAAAACGCTGTTGCGCGAGGCGCTAGGAGTTTTGAGAAATTTCGCCCATATAGGAAATCTAAACTAAGCTTTAAAATGTTTCAACCTGGTACGCCAAGCGAGCCAGCCAGGATTATATTCTCGCGGAAAATAAATTTTAGTTAATACTCGGAGAAAGTCATCGCCGAGTTCGGATTTTGACCTCGTGCATCGAGCAACGATTGTAGCGAGTATCTTGATGCTGTTATCGAGAAAAAAATCTACATGTAGATCGTTCAATTTAATTAACATATACACATCAACTCGATGCGCAGCGTCTCTGCATATATTTAGCCTTAAATATAATCGATGATATGAAGTTGACCGTGAGACCGCGTGAGACCACTTTTGGCGTGAGACCATTTTTTAGTTAATATTGCGTTTTTTGGGAACTATGGATACACTACTGTTCACAACTCGATGAATAATTCGAACAAATTTATTGTAAGATTGAGCTTATTACAGGAGCTTACGCACACAGTGGCGCTAATACAAACAAAATAGAGAATGCAGTAATAAAAGAGAACAAAAATGGATAATATAACAATGGCGGTGACTTCGGCTCTTCAGCTCCTCTCGCTTCGGTCCTTGTAGTAGTGATGATCATCGGCGCGCTCATAACCGCTCAAAAATCTCTGCCCAGTTCGAGAGCACCCAACGGCGCTGTTGTATTCGCGCAGTCAGGGCTCGTCTTGATGTTCTCTCACATTTAACTTCAACAACTACTTTGTGTCACTTTTTGCGATGGATCGATTAACAGAGTCAGAATTATTGTATCTTTTATAGATTTCAAATGAAATTGTTAAGGAAACAAAATAGTTTTTCAAGCCTATATTTAAAAATACTTCAAAATTATCAAAATAGTTTAAATTTTTTTACTTTAATTGTAAAACATGCTCATACTACACCTTATTGCCCAAAAATAATATCTATGCAAGCTCTGGAGAACTGACTATTGTGTTATAAACTATAACTGAATATTGTGTTATAAATCACTAGCTGCATGGTTTTGAAAAGAGTTTATCATTAATATTGGGGTGACCAAATCTTCAAAAAAGTACACATATCCACTTGAGCGGAGCAGAATCTGGAAAAATTGTGTACAACTTTATATACCTGTCAAATGTGACAATTTTAAAAAGAAATCAATATTTTTTTAATACGTATTGCCAAACTTAAGCTCTTGGAAGAGAAATATTGATGATAAACTCTTTTCAAGATCATGCGGCTAGTGATTTATAACACAATATTCAGTTATAGTTTATAACACAATAGTTACTTCTGCAGAGTTTGGGTACACTGAAAGAAATAACATTAGCCTGCACTGCAACCGAGTAGACGGCGTGCAGGCAGCAGCAATGCGCGTCCTACGATATGTTTATATTGTTCACTGCTCGTGAGTTAGATGCGAAAACCAAATCAGTTCATTATGCGTGTTGGTTTTTATTTGCTGTATGATTCGTGGGCGAGAACTTCGGAGTGCGAACACGAAGTTGCGATGGCCCAATGGCGAGTCATTGCCGCACAGACTCTTTTCACGGTCACTTTTGGACTGTGTCAGGCTAAATTTTAGCCTGTCTCAAGATTTTTTGTATTTCTTAAGCCAAGCAAAGCCTTTTTCATGACGCAGCATGACTATTTTTTCAGTGTAGAAGTTGTTTGGGCAATCAGGTGTAGTATGAACATGTTTTACTATCAAAATAAACAAATTTAAAATATTTTGATAATTTTGAAGTATTTTTAAATATAGGCTTGAAACACTATCTTGTCCCCTTAAGTCATTTTCGCCAGTCCCCGAATCACAATTCTCTTGTATATGAGGAGCGTGAAGTATCGCTGCTCGTCTGCCATACTTGCCATTTGGAGTGCGACACGCGCACCTTGATATGTGTTATGCGTTAGACGTAACGTAGCCTGTAGTCTGAAGCACATTTTTATCTGAAATTTTTAGCTTGATAACATTTTTTTCAAAGTTTATTTTTCTTTCAGACGCTTCTGTAACCCTATAATTATATATCGCTTGTTATACATTTTTTTTCTGGACATACACATCGTTAAATTGACTGCATTTTGATCCAGGAATCCATAGCACTTTTAAGAATTAGGATATCTGGTATCAAATTTAAATGGTATTAAATAAAAGTTTTCGCAGGTCGCGAAAAACGCAGTTGCACGAGAAAGCGTTACTGAAAAGAAAAGAACATTTTCAAGCGAGGCTCATTAACCACTTTTGACTGGCACCTAAAACCCGCAATCGAAATTTTTTTTTGCATTGAATTGGTATTCTCTTATCCTTAATACAATAATTATAGGAAAATGTCGATTAAATGCTTACTGTTGTTTATTCGAGCATTTACACATAGGGTAAGCAGGGGTAATACTGCGCAGCACCCATTACTGTGCATTGCAGAAAAGGATTGTTTATGCAAATTATATTGCAAATCAATGAATAATAATGACTAGCGAAATACCTCACTCGCTAACGCTCGCTCGGTTAGTCATGATATGGTCAGAGTTTTGTTAGAATTTTTAAAAATGCAAGAAATATAAAATAAGTTTGATGGATTATAATCATCTATATATTATTGCTTATAATCTATATATATCTTATATTATAAGGTATTTATAATATATATACATTGTATATGGGTCAAAATAATACTTTTTTAAATTTTCGTCCGCACGTATGTCACCGATCTTGACGCGCTTTTGGTATGTTATAGTACATGATAA
>CACVKI010145987.1:14766-30175 GCA_902732785.1 Trichogramma evanescens | reverse complement strand
AAAGTAACCATAGGGGGCTTCATTATTACACACAAGAAGACCCCTAAACAAGTTTGGCCAGGATCTGTGACCCGAAGATGAAAGGCTCTCCTTGTCAGTGTAGAATGACTTAGACAAAAAACTGCATAGAAGCTGTTTTGTACGATCCCGACTTTCCTCCTCAAAACTATTTAAAAAGCTTTTTCAACATGTTAACTACTGTCTTGTAAATTTTTATAATGGTTTGAGCATTATTAAGCCTTGGAGACGTCGAAAAGAGGCCCATAAAGCAGAATGTAACCGTAGATCCTTGGATGTTACACCTACCAGACAAAGTCAAACCTCAACAATATAGAGTCTTAAAGAACACAAAATTACCTTTGATTTTGTATATTCAAAAACTCTCTGTTCTGTAAAAAAAGTCCTGTAGAACCAAAGATACAGCTGTTCAAAGTTTTTCTTAGAATTAAAGTATTAAATCTGTGATTTCATCATAGAGCAGTTATGGTATGATATTCGCGCACAAACACAAATGACCTCCTTGCCTCGGTGAATAAAGTTCTTGCCTGCTGATACAAGGATGTGTCGGAGGGTGTGGGTTCGATTCCCACTGGACGAATATTTGAGGGTGCTTTTTCGCCTAGTATGATCGAGCCCGGGCCCGAAGTGGACCGGGTACCACTTAAAAAAAGACCTGGGCTAAGTCATCAGCCTCCAAAGCGGTAAAAAACCCCGATCACTGTGCGAGCTGGAAACGAAGAGGATATCCATGAGTAGGAGCCCGAGGCGAGGACTCACAAGGCTGGCGATAGACGGGGAGCACAACACTCCCATGATTGCGCCTGAAGTGAGAACCACACTCATAAGAAGGCACTGGGCAGCGAGTTCTAATACTTAACTCAGGAGGAGACGTCAGCAATGTGTGACCAAGCAGTGGGAAACTACGGCTCCGGAAGTAGGATACGACAATCGAGAGATGGCATCGCGCAGGATCGGAGGTTCACCAAGTTGAAAAAGATGAGTCCCTGAACCCCTAATCGTCGCATATCACTATGCGACGGATGGGGGATATATGGAAACGACTAATAGCGAAGTAGCAGAAATGCTCAACTAACCCCGGCCTCACCGAAGCAATGCCTAGCGGCGGTTACCGGTGAGTGTCCGAATGGGGTGGAGAAGGAAAAAAAACAGCTCGTCCTGCTGCCAAAGCCAGGCAAGCCCCCCGAAAAACCATCGTCATACAGGCCGCTTTGTATGCTTGACACAGCGGGCAAGATTTTCGAAAGAATCATCTGTGACCGCCTCGAAGCCATTACTGAGAACCCTGGGGGCCTCTCAGATCACCAGTACGGCTTTCGGAAGGGGCGTTCGACGACCAACACCATCGAGAACATCATCGCCACCACCCGAGAGGCTATCGCGGGCAAGAGATGAAACCGCGGCACCAAGAAGTACTGCGCCGTGGTGACCCTCGACGTGAAGAATGCGTTTAACTCGGCTAGGTGGAACAACATCCACACCGCGCTACGCCGAATGCGCACGCCTGAGTACCTGCTGAGAATAATCAGCAGCTACCTCTCAACGAGGGTGCTCGACTACGACACGGATGACGGACCAGGGTCCTACAGAGTTACAGCAGGCGTTCCGCAAGGGTCTGTCTTAGTGCCCATCCTGTGGAACTCAACCTCGGAGGCAACGTAAAGATTGTCGGCTTCGCGGACGACATCGCCTTGGTGGCCGTTGCCAAGCACCTGTGGCAGATCGAATACGATCTGAACTCTGCCATCGAGCAGGTGCGAGGCGCGCTTCATGAGCTCAGCCTGGTAACGGCTGACCATCAGACCGAGGCCCTACTGATCACTAGCAGGAAGAAAATGGAAACCATCACCATCACAGTGGGCGACTGCAGTATAAGGTCGTCCCCCTGCATCCGCTACCTGGGCCTACATATTGACTCCAGGCTGAGGTTCGACCAGCATCTCCAAACCATCAGCGAAAAGGCAGCAAGAGTGGCTGGAGCCCTCGCGAAGATCATGCCCAACACCGGTGGGCCCAGAAGTAGCCGGCGAGAGCTCTATGCTCTCGTCATCGATTCGATCCTCCTGTATGGAGCGCCCATCTGGAGATACGCGACGGAGACGCAGACCTACATCCGTCAAGCAGAGGCTGTACATCGACGAGCCTGCCTGCGCGTGATCAGCGGGCGACCACACGTTTCATACGACGTGACGTACGTGATAGCCGGCGTACATCCGCTGGCTCTACTGGCGGATGAGCGAGCGCGCATATACCAGCGCTGTCCCGAGGATATCAAGGAGGAAGAGAGAAGAGAGTCACTGAGCAAGTGGCAGGACCGGTGGGACCGGGCCTCAAAGGACCGATGGACACACCGTCTAATTCCGAACATCACAGAATGGGTAGAGAGGGGACATGGAGAAGTGAGCTACTATCTCATACAACTCCTGTCCGGGCATGGCTACTTCAAAAGCCATAGCCAGCGCTATGATAACACCCTTAGCGCACTCTGCCCGGCCTGTCCAATCACAATAGAAGACGCGGAGCACGTGTTCTTTCGCTGCCCGCGATTCCACGAAGAGAGGGAGAGACTTTAACAAGTCCTCCAAGAAGTAATCGAGCCGGAAAACATCGTCAGGCTCATGCTCGAGACCGCAAACAATTGGATGGCGGTAGCGTCTTTCGCGTAATCAGTCGTCACCAGACTGAGGCAAGAGGCGCAAGAGGTGTAAAAACGATCCGGACGATGCTGCAAGAAAAAGACGACGCTTCTGGTTTCCGAACCCCTAATCACTGTAAGGTGGACGGGGGATGTACGGAAAAGATACAGATATAGCAGAGAAGCTCTATAGAGTCCCCACCGAAGTAATTTTTAACGGCGGTTTCCAGTGGGGTACTCGTTTCGAAGGGCCACTGGCTGCAGAGTTTACTCTGCCCACGTCCAAATAAAAAAAAAACACACGACTCCGCTACGCCGGTCCCAAGCCCGGAGCTCGGTCACCCAAGAGACAGAGAAGGCCCAGGTTAAAATAGTATGTAAGATCTGACTCCAGATCTGGCATCAGATCTGGTATAAGATCTGACAAATGTACGCCAGATCTGACATCAGATCTGATACCAGATCNNNNATTCGATAATCGACATCAGAACTTATATCAGATCTGACATCAGATCTAATGTCAGATCTGAAGTGACTGTATTGACTCTAATTAATTAAACAATAAGTTTATTAATAATTGAAACGTTATAACAAATTTAGTTATATTTTAATAATCACATCGATAATATCTTTAAGTAAAATTCCTACAATATTGAGGTTTATGATAATGTGAATTTAAATTGATTCAACAACTTTTATTATTAAGATTTATTATAAAATTTTAATTATTAATAATTTTATTGTTTAATTAATTAGAGTCAATACAGTTGCTTCAGATCTGACATTAGATCTGATATAAGTTCTGATGTCGATTATCGAATACAAGATCTGGTATCAGATCTGATGTCAGATCTGGCGTACATTTGTCAGATCTTATACCAGATCTGATGTCAGATCTGGAGTCAGAACCACCTTTGACTCCCACTATCGGCAAAACGGGCGGCCGGTATCTAGCCAGTACCGGTCGATCGGCTCCTCTGGCGAGTCCGTTCTACTGCATGATGCCTGCCAAAAACTCTCCAGAGAGCGGACCACCCTTAGTTGGTTTGAAGGGCGCTCGAGAGAGCAGAGGTGAGCTAGTGCAGTGGGGAGTGCTATATACCCAAGTATGTTGTCCCCAGTCTGGTACCGCCTTCAGTCATGTTTTGGAGCTATGCCAGCTGCCTCCATAGACGGAGGGACCCTGTGGGTCGGGGCGCGTACTTGGATGAACACAAAAAATATCGAAGTATGGATTTATTTATAAACAAAAAACGAAAAAACAGCTCGCAGGCCGAGCTGACAGTGGAGTCCTTGTAAGTGCATGACGACGCGATAGAAGTCGTCGGGGATGAGAACCCCTCAACACGGAAAGCATTTTGAGAGAGAGAAGCCCCCTCCACGGTCGTCAAACGCTCCTAAAAAATTTGTATGCGACCAGTCACAATTTAAGAGCGATCCGCTTTCAAATTGGGAGCGAATCGGCCCCAATCGTTAGAGACTCGAATCGTCCCAGAGGCAAGGAGCAAACCAGTATGCTGAGTGGGAGCCATCTCACGCGTTGCAACGCAAAATGACGTATATGATTTTATGGAATGTTATGTCATTCATATATTATAACAAGTTAATAATAATCACTCCGAGTTGATATTAAAGTACCTAATTTTCATAAATAAATAATTTTTTTACAAATTATTTTATTTTTTTAATAATCGTCTTTTTTCAAAAAAATTTTTTACACAGTATTTTTTCAAAGCATTTTTACACAATTATTTATGCAATTTGACAGCTTTTTGGTGTATTTAAAAAAAGTTCAGGGTGATAGGCATAATAAAACGTATTTAACAAGAAAAGATTTTATTATAAAGTGTTACGAAATACAAAAAATTTTTTATAGCACTGTATGGCATAAGTTCACATTTATGACACGCTTTTCTGTGGCATAAGTCGCATATTCTGGCACCGCGGCGTTCGCATCACACTCGCATACGCTCGTGCGCTAGCCTCACTCCGCGGTACCAGAAGTGCGACTCATGGCTCGGAAAAGGGGGCATAAATGTGAACTTTGCACAGTACTATAAAATATTGTTCGATACTCGGGCCATAGGGGACACTTTTCGGCCCAGCTATTAGGACCCTCGCTGCGCTCGGGCCCTAAACTACGCCGTGCCAAAAAGTGTTACTTATGGCCCTTGTATCGAAAACTACTATTTTTATTTATAATAACTTTGAAGCCTGGCGAATAGGATAGTAAAGTATTCAAGTTTAACCACCCATCTTTTACACTGTTTCTACGAACCAAATAGGCAAAATAATGTTCATTAAATGTCATTTCACGATACATATTCATCTTTAAAAAAACCTCGTTATTTTTGTACGAAACATCTGTAATTTCACCAAACTCCAATTCACCCTCTATGTTTGTAACGAAAATCATATCGGGTTCATAGCGTTTTCCGTTAATGATTATAAATGAATAGGTCTCGAAATCATTATCGCTTGTTACAATAGATCCTAATTCGATTTCTTTGCTAAAATCAATTTTATTTACTATATAGCACGAGCGCAAATTTTGTTTAAGAGCTATAGTGTACGCCAAATCCTTCCAACTACTGGTAGATATAGCATTGGCTTTTACAGGTCTGTGACGTGACTCAAATCTAGACGTATCAAAATTAACGCAAGGCCCAAATTTAGCCATCAACGTGGGATAATGTAAAAGATTATGAAATTTTGGGGGAAGATTATTATAAAATCGTTTGTACAACTTATTATGTACTGTCACGTACATTCGTAAATATTTAATGTCAGATTCTACAATTTGGGGAGAACAAAGTATTCCCAAAATTTGTCTTAAAACTATATACAGCTGCCAATGCTCATCACCCTTCGGTATAAGATCTCCTATAATAATGCCGAAATATCGTGTGAAACATAACGATTCAGAAGCTGACATTTTAAGAGTAGTATTATTGATTAAATTATTCATTTTTAATTCCGGAGGCTTATTGGATTTTTCGAAAGGACCATATTTAAAATATTTGATTCGCTTATTCAATGAATCTAGAGGAAATAACGTTTTAGTTACAACATAAGTGTAAATTAAATCACGCATAACGTAACTGCAAACATCTTCAAAAACTTCATGTAATAAGTCTAAACAAAAGTTCTCTGCAACATGGAAATTGTCGATTTTATTAAAAACGCACGGTTCGTGGATACCAGTCTTACGAAAATCTTTAACTTCTAAATCTTTACAATAGCTTTCTATTGTACGTATTTTATCTACATCTTCATCGCACATTGTGGATGATTCTTCCGATGTCACTTTACATATCCTGCACGAGAAATTGCAGTTGAAAGAAGAAACGAATCCTAAAATTGTATTAAGCCCTAAATTATCGCCTATTACCTGAACGACTTGAAATTTCACAACTTTTGTTTCCCCATTTCCAACATTAATGATTATACCTTCACGTCTCAAAACATTCAACTCTTCGATGAGTTTTTTGAAAATATCAGAATTACTGCATCGTTTCAAATCTTCATTACGAATTATAAAAGAAAAAAAGATTGCATCCAATTTAGATGCTATTTTCGGAGGTAGACATGCAATTGATGCATACGCGCATCCGTATTTATTACTCCCAGCGTGGGACCCTAGAGGGTTACCAACTTCCACTTCATCGAAGTAAATGTATAGCGGTAAAATTATTTCATTGCAGTCACGAACAATATTCTTCCAAAATTTTGTTTGAATGACGTTAGATATAACGCTTGTTTCATCTCGCAATGACAATAAATAATCATTAATGCTCTGAAACATTCCCGGTATATTCAAGAATGACTGTAAGCTTTTTTTCAAAGGTATGTGCCATGTGGATAATTCATCGGGTATTAGTACAGTCCTGCCATCTTTAAGTGTACCCTCCAATACCGTTCCCAATTTCATAGGCTTAGGTTTAGTAAAACCTTTCATTATTGCCAGACGTTTAAAACGTTTTGATTCGGAGTTAACAGACGAGAAAATATCGCCATAGCTGTGAAAAGTTTCATTGAATTGAATTTCAAGTTTTGATAGAGATTGATCAGAATTTATAAGATCAAGAATGTTCTGAAATTTTACTTGGTCAACATTTTTCGATTTCAAAATATGTATTATGTTATCATTAAATTTTTTTTGGGAATCGATTTTTTCTTGTAAAATAACCATTGAATCATTTTTTAAAGATTCAAGAAATACACCACGAATAAAGTTATCTAAGGATGTCATAATCGTGTCGACTATGCTCCTAGGTAAAGTAGGGTCAGCATAAAAAATAAGAATAAAATTAAGTAAGTGAATCAGAATAGTCCGTGAATCCATTATAATTCAAGGTGATCAAAGCCGATCACGTAAAGAAAACGTGAATTAAAAATGAAAAATATCACATAGAAAATCCTATCACTCTAATCTATGACCTTTAACGTTAAATGAAAATTTTCTAACATAATTGCAACTCTTTATAGGAAAAGATGGTGACCTAGACGGGGGTATATTATATATGTGAATTTGAAAAAAGTGATATACGAAGTCACATAAAAGAGGCCAGGAACGCAAAACCGCACAACATTTAATATTGGCTTCTAAAGCCTTCAAAGGATTTTTGAATTCATAATCTTCCCCGTTTAGGATCAAATACGCTTTTTCTACTTTACTTATGGAACCAACGTACACTACGTACGCTAAAATTTCTAATCCTAGGTCGTCGTGAATCTTCTTTATTTCGTCCTTTTTTGTAGGTAACTGCGTCTCATCCTGTTGGAAAACATTTGGTCGTAAATTTCTTTCTATATATATATATACAACAGTAATTTGAAAAAAAATCTCAAAGAAATAGATTTACCTCTATTAAAGGAAAGAAGACTAGTTGTTTGACTTCTGCTTTTATTAATTTGACCTCTGCACCTACATGTATCGATTTATTATTCCTTATCAGCAAAGGTAATACATAAAGAGCCAGATGATCTTCATTAGCTAAAATAAAAAATATATTAATTACAATTTAAGTATACAATAGAAATTAATCTTGAATTATAAGATTTTATAACTCATAATTTACCTTTATTAGCCAATGCATTCTTTACGATTTTAACAATTTCAAGATCAGTGGATTTTAGAGCGAGTTGAATAACAATAGGTGCATTTAGTGGCCAATCAGCAGAAAACTTATCCTTGTAACTTTCTATAAAATGTTCTTCTACATGTGTATTAGGAGGTTGTACTTTGGGTACTAATACACGTACAATTTTCATGAAATCCCGCTCAAGCTAGAAAAATGTTGTAATTAAAAAACAGTTCATTGCACTCGACACCATGTGGGTAAGTGTAAGTGTTTCAACACTTACAAGTGAAACACCATGTGGAGGTGTGATGCATTTGAAGCTCTCAACGTAGTCCTTTGGTGTAATGATAAACAGTTTGCTCTTTTTTTCTTTTTTGTACAAATTGTTGGTCATTCGATCCTCGTAAGTCTGGCTCCAATCCTCTCCAATCGCTAATATGTCAGTATATGTAGATCTATCAGGATCAGTTAGCGATTTTAATATGTTTTGTTCTATTATGGGAGGATCTGGAATAAAGAAGTCGATATCAGCAATCGGAAACAAACGAATAAATAATACAACATTTTTACCTGAAGTTGTGACTGTAGTTACATCTTCTTCATCATCATTTGGACCTTTAGAAAGTCCTGCTTCTTTTAAAACATTACCAATCCTCTTATATGCAGAGTACAAATATCCTTTTGCAGTCCGAGCAAAATTTTGCGCTTTATTCGAGTATGAAGGCTCAAATACAAGGAGTGGATCCTCCGATGGAAAGAGCTGACAGATCTCTTCTCGGCGTTTCAAAAATATACTCTTGTGGATGCTGTAAAACGAGAGAAATTTTGAAAAAAAAATTTAAAAAAACAATTAACAAAACTAAATATTTTAGTTAGTTAAAAAATTTGAGCAAATACATAACATTTTCTCTTAACGTACCTAAAAGTGGTACGATCTTTACTTATATCTTCCCATATAATAATATCACATAAACTAGTACGATCAATTTCGTACTTAGTTAGTTAAGTAGAGGGATAACACAGCTTCTCCTTGAAGAGAATTTTTCAATAATAAATGCAAAGGATTTTCAGGAAAAACAAATCCGGGCTCTGAAATAATAACGTTTGGAAATTCCACTTTAAAATGCAATGGAAAATAGAAATTATGGAATAACAAGAAATATTCTCATGAGCTACTGCAAAAGACTTATGAAAAATATATAATTATATGTAAAAAAAACCTATGCTACGGCGAACTATTTTTCTGGGGGGTGAACTAGGTAAAATCTGATCATCTTCGTCCACAACTACAGCTTCTACAATCATTTTCTCTGCTTCTTCGCAAATGCTCTTTTCTGTACCATAGCTATTTAGAAAATGAACCCTATCGTTAATTGGAAATCCACCTATAAGTGATGTTATAATTTCCATGTTGAATGAAAATATACTCTCACTCATACCGCAACCTATTGGATATCAAAAATATGCGTCAGTGAAAGAATTTCAAGAATACAATTCATAAATTCTGTTGAAACAAGAACATAAAACTACTCATATTGTTGCAATATTTATTAGATTTTTTAACTACGCACAATTAAACACTTGATATTTTTATTACAGTTATAAGTAATAGGAACCACAAGAAAAAAGATTTTATCTGTACCTCAAATTATTACTTTTTGCTAATTAAAAGTATAAGGTAGAAGCGAAGACACAACTATTTTATCCAACTCTCTTGATCCAAATATTTTCATGACTGTGCTAGAAAGTTTTGAGAAACAGCAAATGTCACAATTATCTACTAACTAATAACTTTCTGGTAAAGACATTGTTTGATATCCAACCAGAAAAAAAGAGTACGTACAGAAGAATACTAATGTGTATGAAAACAAAGAGTTCTCTGTTGAGACCACTGTTTGGTATCAAAAGAGAAAAGATGAGTACGTACATAAGAATACTAATGTATATGAAGACTAAAAGTTTTCTGTCGAAGCCACAATTTGACACCAAAAGAGAAAAGAAGAGTACGTACAGCTAGAAAGTTTTGAGAAACAGTAAATGTCACAATTATCTACTAACTAATAACTTTCTGGTAAAGACATTGTTTGATATCAAACCAGAAAAGATGAGTACGTACAGAAGAAGACTAATGTGTATGAAAACAAAGAGTTCTCTGTTGAGACCACTGTTTGGTACCAAAAAAGAAAAGTTGAGTACGTACATAAGAATACTAATGTAATACTAATGTATGATATACTACTATATGATACTAATGAAGACTAAAAGTTTTCTGTCGAAGCCACAATTTGACACCAAAAGAGAAAAGAAGAGTACGTACAGAAGAAGACTAATCTGTATGAAAACTAAAAGTTTTCTGTTGTAGTCACTATTTAATACTAAACCAGAAAATTGAGTACGTATGTAAGACTGCTTACGTACGTAAGAAAAAGTGTAGGTTATGAGGTTAAGTTGTATACAGAAAGTTGAAATTGAGTTAGTAAATATTTTTCAATGCTACGATGCTACGACTAAAAAAGCAAAATTACATCAAAATTTACTTACTTTCAAACTTTGCTGTGATAGCTGGTGAGATGTTGTAGTTTTCAAAAAAACACATTATTCATCGCTCAGTCAGATTCGCTTTGATAAAAAAACAACCTCTCGGGCCTCACTCAATATTTTTGCACGTTTACAACCTGGTGTTGGTTATGTTTCAGTCCCTCAGTGTTGAGCGAGATTCGCGTTCGCACAGGTTTAGTTTGCTAACGAGTTGGGCGCGAATTGACCCCAGTTGAGATGGCGCAAGTCTCAAATAGTATGCGTATATGACGCTCTGTTTCAGGACGGTCTTGCTCTCTCGAAGGACGCAAACACGGCCAATCTTCTTTCCGTGAAGCGGCTTTGTGATAAGATCATCGACATGATGGATTACGCGATGCCGAGGAATAACGTCCACAAGCCAATAAAGGACGGACTTACGAAAGCGGTTCTTATCCTCCAGAGTTGCTGTACGGCGCTGGATGGGTTGAAACATCTCCCCCGCCAGAACACAGTGGACAAGGAGGTGTAAACATCGCCCAGACCCGGGATAAAGAAGACACCCAAGACAGCCCAGACGACAACGCCGAAGAGCAGCAATATCCCCCCACCATCTGCTATGAGGAGCAAGAAGGGCGGGGAGAAAGATGCTGTAAAGGACCTTAAGCAAAAAAATGGTGGCACTGCCGACTGGCAGCAGGTCTAGCGGAAGAGGTGGGGTAAGAAAGAAACCCCTGCAAAGGCCACGGCTCCCAAACTGAAGGCTAAGGTTAAGCCGACTGGACGCTCTCGCCCTGGAGTAGTGGTGGTCAAGGCGAAGGATCCAAAATCCTATTCGGAGTTCCTGAAGCTTCTGAGATCGGAGCCGACGCTACAGGACTCGGTCAGTAGCGTCAACAAGGTTGGACGCAGTGCTGGCGGAGAACAGCTGCTGCAGCTCGACAAGGCTTGCGCTAGCCCTGGCGAGCTTGGACAGAAGCAACTGCTCGTACTCCAGTGACCGCGATCGAGATTAAAGATCTCGACGAGGTCACAAACTTCACGGGGACCCAGACGGCGACCCAGACCCAGACGGGGACCAGCTGGCTGCTAAAGCCATTAAGCTAGGACGCATCCAGGTTGGATGGGTTAACTGCTGCATCCGCGAAAGGAACGAGGTTTGCCGATGCTACCGGTGTGGTCAGGAGGGGCACATGGCTAAGAATTGCCAAAATGTGTCCTCCTGTTTTCTCTGCCGGGGTGACGATGCAAGGACCCATGCTTCGTTGAGTACGGCCTGCCCGCTTGCCAAGAAGTTCGTGCGAGGTTCATAATAGAAGTAAAATGGATTTGCTTCCTCCAACTCAACCTCAACCACTGCGAGACCGCATAAAATTTGGTCTTGCGGACGGCGGAAAAGTGGAGTATTAATGTGGCAATCCTGTGCGACCAGCACCCTAGACTCTCCTACGAGGAATTCACCGGCATGCTGTCCAACATTGTTGACGAGGCCAGAGGAAAAACCCCGATCCTCAAAGCTGGCGATTTTAATTCCTGGTCAACGGAGTGGGGCAGCAGGGAGACGAAGCCGAGGGGCGAGGCGCTGTTAGACGCCTTAGCCCCCCTGGATGTCCTCTTGCTGAACATCGGTTCGAAACCGACGTTTTTTGGACAACGGGGAGGATCTATAGTTGACCTTACCTTTGCCGGTGTCTTGCTCTACGATCGAGTTAGGTCTTGGCGTGTTAGCGATACCTACACAAGTAGGGACCACCAAACCATTGTGTTTAAAATCCTCCTCGAGAAGAATCAAAGTGTAAGCCACCCTCCGGTAGGTAATTGTAAGTTGAGCGCACGAACTTTCGACGGTGACTGCTTTGCTGAGGTCGTTTCTGGGATGAACATTCGGTCTGGTTCCCCTGAGGACTTGGTGGACGAACTCATGTCCACAATCGTGCGTGCACGTGACGCTTCCATGTCAAGAGGAGGTGATTGTCAGCGGCGCGAACCTGTCTACTGGTGGAACGACAGCATCGAGGAGTGTCGAAGGAGCTGCCTCCGGTTTCGAAGACGCGCTCAACAGGCTCTCGGTCGTGCTGACGAGATCATCCGTCACGAGAAGTTCGCCGACGCTCGGAGACGACGTCTACGCTGGGCGATAAAGGCGAGCAAACGCCTCTGCTGGAGGCAGCTCTGCGACAAGGCGGATTGCGATGTGTGAGTTAAACCATACAGAGTGGTCATGTACCGCCTCAGGGCACCGAGGACGTCGCCGCCCACCACGCCGGACTTGGTTCGACAAGCGGTGTCCGAGTTATTTCCGATGATCGTTCCTCGGCCGATTGATGTTTCACTATTACTGGAGGAGCACTTGATTCTCGAGGTCGACGTCGAGGAGCTCCGGGGGGCATACAGACGGGTGAGGATAGGGGCAGCCCCGGCCCAGACGGGATCCCTAACACCGCCCTCAAGGCAGCGGTAGAGGCATGTTTCGACAACTTCCACCGCGTCTTTACGGTATGTCTCAGGATGGGGTGCTTACCGACACGTTGGAAGCGGCAAAGGCTGGCCCTGATGCTAAAACCAGGCAAACCTGCCATGGAATCCTCTTCTTACCGTTCGCTGTGCATGCTTGATACAGCGGGTAAAATCCTCGAAAGGATCATAGCTGGTCGCCTGGAGGTCCACACTGAGGGACCTGCTGGGCTGGCGGACTCACAGTACGGCTTCCGCAAGGGGCGATCAACTATTAATGCCATACAGACCGTCCTCAGCATTGCACGATCAGCCATCAGTGGCAAACGATGGCACCGGGGTACTAAGGAGTACTGCGCCATCATTACCCTAGACGTGAGGAACGCCTTCAACTCGGCGCGGTGGAACAAAATTCTCATCGCCCTGAGCCAAATGGGGGTCCCTGCTTATCTGCTGCGAATAGTGACCAGCTACTTCTGCGACAGAGTGTTGAAGTTCACCACATATGATGGAGCAGAGACCTACGATGTTACGGCTGGCATGCCACAGGAATCCGTACTGGGCCCCATTCTTTGGAACATTATGTACGACAGGCTCAAGCTGCCGGAGCCCGAAAAAATCTTGGGGTTTGCGGACGACATTGCAGTCACAGTGGTGGCCAAGCACCTAGACCTTATCGAGTTTTATTCAAACGTGACTATACGTCTGGTGCGAGCAGCCCTAACTGACCTGGGGCTACAGACCGCGGACCAGAAAACCGAGGTACTTCTGGTCACCAGCTAGAAAGGGAGAGAGACCATCACCCTCAGAGCCGGCGACCGCTACATCACGTCGGCTCCCTGTATCCGGTACCTAGTCGTACATATTGACGCCAGGCTGCGATTCGATGAGCATCTTCGCATTGTCAGGGACAAGGCAAACCGGGTGACAGGTGCCTTGCTGGGTCTTATGCCCAACATCGGAGGTCCAAGGAGCAGTCAACGTAGGCTGTATGCCAGCGTCGTCGACTCGATCCTTCTCTACGTTGCTCCGTCATGGAGTGAGGCAGCAAAGACGCATGACTACGTCCGTCGTGCGGCGTCGATTCATCGACGTGCCTGCTTGCGTGTGATCTGCGTGTTTTGCAGCATTTCATGCGAGGCCTCCTATGTTCTTTCCAGCATTCCACCGCTGGAACTACTCATCGAAGAACGCTCGAGACTGTATCATCGCCGCCTCGAAAACGTTGGGAGTGAAGAACGGGCAAGGATGATCGAGAAATGGCAGGCCCAATGGACCCGCGGGTCCATTGCGCGCTCGACAAAGGGTCGGTGGAACCAAGGACTCATCCCGAACATCATTACGTGGATTGAGAGGAGGCACGGAGAAGTGAACTACCACCTCACGCAGCTCCTGACTGGTCACGGTTACTTCAGGTCATTATTGTGTCGGACAAACAACGACACGAGTGACCTGTGCCCAGCGTGTCCTCTGGCGGTGGAAGATGACGAGCATGTCATTTTTCACTGCCCTCGATTCGCGGAGGAAAGAGGGGTGCTTTATCGCTTCTCTCGAGGACCCTTGGAGCCCGAGACGCTGGTAGGGTTCATGCTCGACGCTGAACCCAACTGGTTAGAAGTGTCCTCCTTTACCCACTCTGTCATGACACGACTGAGGGGCGAAGAGAGGGCTAGAAGAAGATGACCGGACGATGCGGTAAGAAAAAGACGATGAAGAATAGAAGATAACACTTCTGAAGTGAGCACGTAGCTCGAGCCTCCCTCGTGAAGTAATGCCAAGTGGTGGTCCCGCGGAGAAGAAAGAGGCAGGAGACAAGGATGGGTTTTAGTTGGTATTAGTAGAGAGGCACATTACTCGCCCACACAACAACATTTGTACACGACCAACAGTACACTACTCGAGTCCGACATATCCATGCGACAATCAAGAATCGCATGTTGAATCCGTAAATAGGATTTCCCTCCTTCCAAAAAAAAAATCAGTCAATTGCTCAATCAATTGATCAATTCAATGAATTTGATTCGTAAATCAAAATCATTTAAATCAAAAATCAACATTGATTCTTGAATTAATATCATTTAAGGTGACTCTTTACTTAAACTTTTTTTCACACAAGATCTTGAAATTTTGGGACAACATTAATTAGTGATCTTATTATCTCGCTGCAAAATTTCAGACCTTGTTGTCATGCTAATTTTCGAGAAAAAAGGCCATCGAAAATTGACTTTTTAACACGGCGTATATAGGCGCACATTTACTTTTGGATCCTTCTTATTGAATATCTCGCAAAATATATCATACAGCTCTTCCAAAAACTGATAATATAAAGTTGAAAGTATAAGCTTTCAATTGGTATATTTAAAAGTACATGTTGACATGCTAATTAGAGCTAATTAGAGCGGTCGTTGGCTCAGTGGTTAGCGTGCTAGCTACAGAAACAAAGGCCGCTCGAGGAGTCTTGGGTTCGAATCCTAGCGAGGACAATCGGATTTTTCCGATTGTCATTCGGCGGGATGAGAACCCATGTGCTCCGCCTGTCTCGGGGCGGGTTTTTTCCTGGAGGATGGAGGAGGAGGGTGTAGTGCATATGCACTACGTATACCCCTAGGTTTCCCTTGCCCCACAGGTCTTCGGGCCTGGGCAAATGCGAGACAGTAGGGAGGGGGGTACAATAGTAATCTCTCCTGCGCACAGGCTACTC
>CACVKI010145987.1:4270-14716 GCA_902732785.1 Trichogramma evanescens | reverse complement strand
AAAAAAAAAAAAAAAAAAAAAATTATTGTAATATTTGCCCGAAAAAGTACATTTTTATGGTCCGATTTAGGTTTTGTCGTCTGCTGGAGAGGAGAAGGGACGCTTACAACACTACAGCATAGGGCTCTCGGATACCAAAAGAGTCAAAACAAACTAACTACACTGGTATTGACTAGCCGAGTCAGTAAAGAGTCACCTTAAATCAAAAATCAAAATTGATTCGTGAATTAAACTTGATTTATATCTTTCATGATTTAAATGAAATTTCATGTCTCCAGTTTCTACGAGTGGTTCATGCTCCAGTTAGTAAAAATAGTCTAGTGTGGACTTTTCGAATACATTATAATTCTTTTGAACTCATATTTAAAGCAGACTCCACAAGAATGTTATTATTCTTTTGGGTTACTCGGGCCCCTAATAGATAAAAGCGACACAAAGGATCCATGTCTACGAAATTCTCGGGCCTCAGGTAGATAAAAAAGACAAAAATAAGATTCTTTAACTGGTTTTATTTCTTTGGGGTTACCGAGCGTCGGGTAGGTAAAAGGAGAATAGACTCCTTCAGGTAGTTTTAGTTTTTTGGGGTTGTTGGGGTGAGTATTATTTTATAAGTTTTCGTGATTTTTACTACAATGGTCTCAAAGAGGAGGTTCATGATGGCCACCCTGATCTCCAGGTACTTCGGAGGTAATCGCCGATGACGAATTGGAGCCTAAAAAGCCTAAAAAAGCTATATTGTATACGAGAAGTTTACTCTTGGCTATTTTTAATACCTAGCATAGCATGAAGAACTCAAAGAAACTGGAGGCATAAAATTTGATTTAACTCAAGTTTAATTCATGAATCAATTTGATTCGTGAATTAAAATAAATTTAATTAAAAAATCAAAATTGATTCGTAAATTAAAATAGTTTTAATTCATAAATCAATTGTATTTATGATTCATGGTGTTTTTTAATTTATTTTTTTACAACCCTGGTCAGGAGTAAGAAGCGACGGACGAAGAGGCCTCCAAAAGCTGCGGGCCACAGCCGGGGCAAGGGTGGCTAGGTTCTCTCGCCCAGACGTGGTAGTTGTCAAGGCGACAGACCCGTGATCCTACTCAGAGATCCTGAGGCTCCTAAGATCGGAGCCGACGCTGCAGGGCCTGGTTGGCTAAAGCGTCAACAAGGTCCGGCGCGGTGCCACCGGAGACCTGTTGCTCCAGCTCAACGGGGCATTGGGCGACGCTGCGGCCAATCACTGACTGCGCGAAATGTGGACAGAAGGACCACTTGGCCATCATTTGTCAAAATGTGTCATCCTGTATTCCCTGCCGGGGTGATAACGCGAAGACCCATGCATCGACGAGCCTGACGGTGATTTGATTTGATTACTTTATTTGAAACGGAACATGAGGTAGAACCCCGTTTAGCCCTGGCAGAGTTAATTATTTACAATTAAAGAAAAATTATTTACCATGGTAACGAGTAGCCCATACAATGACCTTGAAAAAAAAAACAAAATATGTAATTGAATGTGAAATTTTCCGCTCTTTTCAAATCTGAAATAAAAAATGGGGGTCACCGTGTGAAGAATCGATTTTCGTTCGCTGTAGCTTAGAGGTTATGTTCAAGATCAAATTCGAGGTTACCAATGGATTCCTCGTCAAAAAATACGTTGGATATAGGGTTTTTGATTTTTTTTTAATGTTTATTTTACAATAATTTTTTTATAGAGGCAAATACCAAGATCCTAACCTACATGGCTTTAAACTACATATAATCAACTACTTTCACATAAAATTTCAAAGAGATTCATGTTACTAGAAAGAAGTTACAGACTATCGAAATCTTCAAAAAAACGCTCTTTTTCATAATGTTCGAACCAATCTTAAACTGAATACGGCGATTTAAAGGTAATAAAAATACCTTTCAAATGAGATATTGCAAAGGTCGATACGTCAATCCAATCGTCTTCTACATCAATTTAAAAAAAGCTCAAAAACGAAAATTATGCGATTTTTCATCTCCCTTCAATGACACCCGTAACCGGAGGTGTGGTTATTTAGCTCTACATAATTTTTTTATGAAAAGTGCATGTCTTGACCTAAAGAATGTGACCCTCCGGGTTAAAAAATATGCTCCGGTTCCAGAGTTACAACTATTCGAATAATAAGTAAAAATACGTAAAAATGGCTATTTTTGGACCTTCGAGAGGCCCAAAATTGGGCCCTAAGGCCACTAGAGGGCTAAAATTTTACCTGAAGGCTATTTTCACATACCCAAATAACATACTAAATTTTGGGGCAGATCCGAGAACCCCCCGCACAAAAGTGGTACATGTATGAAAAAACTGCTCATGTATATAAAGAGAACATTTTCATAATTTTCAGAGATAAAAAATATTCGCCTGGCAGTATTAACGAACAGCAATATATAAAAACAACAATAACCTAACCAAATTTTGTAGGCAGAGACAAACATTTGTTTCGCTTCCATAACGATCATATTACTCTACTGACAATACGGCCCTCTCAAGCTTTTTAAGACTAGTGATAGAGTTCTTTATGACTATTTCTTTTTTTTATGTCATTCTTCCACCAATTTACTTGAGGTCGACGTTTCTTGGATATTGCTCTAACCATCGAAGCATCACATGAGTCCACCATAAAGTCCGTGTCTAAGTCTTATCTTATGTAATAGCATAAAGCAACTTTATAAAGCCGGTTTAACTTTGCAACTCGTATAAAAATGATGTTCTCTTCTATTTTCCCGATTTTTGTCAGTAATTTTTTTTAATGTTAGAACTAATAATCGAAAAAAGTGGGGATGATTATTAGACAAGAGGAGTAGAGCTTTAATTTGAAACAAATAACGTAAGAATTGTTTATTATTTCGAAAGTTACATAACGTTGAAGAAAACATTTTCTAAATAAATTAAATTTATTCTTTTTTTGGAAAGTAATTAAAATTTTATTTGGGTAATATTAAGATTCTCAACATATTTAAAAAGTTGCACCAAGAAAATAAGGCAATGCCTGATTTCATTCGAATTTCATACATAAATTTGAAAGTAATTACATTTTTAGGGGGAAGCTCTTTGCCATTGTGTTGTTTGCTCTTTGCTTTTGCCATTGTGCCATGTTTCTTTTCCCTAATCAGCGGTCCAAAAGCTTCCAAAACATTGCATTACGCATTTCAAATAATGCAAGCAGCGCTTTGTTGCGATTTCAAACTTTTTTAACAGTTTTAGCTAAAACAAATAGAAGGATGCAGAAATGAAGCAGTTAGGCATGCTGCAAAGAATAGTCAAAAAGTTACACTCACGCTTTTTGCGCTCACTCTTAAAATTGGAAGAAAAAAAATGAGAAGAATTCATACACGGCAGAGACACTACACAGAACCATATAGGATGCGCATGTACGTGTGCGTGTATGAAGGTGTGTGTGTGTATGTGTATGTGTGTGTGTGTGTACTTGCAAAACTATTACACCGTAAGTATACACAATGAATCGTCAAAGTGGGGACCGGCATTAAAAGTGAGAGCCCGTCGTCTTCTCGAATATACACTAGCTGCGGAACTCCACTTCAATACAGTCCGTCGACCTCCATCGGCACCTTTCACTCGAATTGTATATTTTTCGGAGCTGATAGACGTCATTATTAAAAAAGCAAAGCAGTTTTAAGCTGGAACATTTAAGTGTAAGATTTGATAACTTTACAATAAAAGTTTTTCCGTGTACCCATCAGTTTTTTTTAAATTTGCTACAATAAAATTATATCTGTTTGAATTTTATTTTATTTATTGTAAAGTTTAACGTCCTTGACAATAATCATTGGATCATAAAATATGAAAAGCGTTCATGTGCATAAGACGGAAAAGGATATAAGTGGTCTTTAAAAAGTGATGTGATATTATATATTATAAAATAAATGTGTACATGAGGTAGTTGATTTCACTTTCAAACGAAAGTTCATACATAAGTATAAGTATATTTGTTAGTATAGTGACTTCAGTTCTTTGCGTTCTGAAACACGAAAAGCATTCTTTTTTGAATACCGTTGATTTGACGCGAAACATTTGTTGAAATCGACAAAACTTTATTACATTCAAATATTCTATTAGTGAAAAAATGTGAAATTTTGTTAATAATGTAAGTTTTACTTTGTGAAAAAAGACAATGTAGTGTTTAACTTGGTATGAAGTACACAAACTAAACCGTTAAAGCTAATTTTAAATAAACTGTACGTTCTCCAAGCTGTATACTACTTTTAAAAAAATCTAAACTAGATCACCTAATTATAAAAAAATGCTGTTTTTGAAACTTTTAACTCAAATCATAATCGCTTAAACTTGAGCTAAACATAAGTTGGTTTGGTACAACTAAACATTTTTGTTAAGAAAGTCACTCATCATAAAGAAGAAATGTGTTTATGTTTTTAATGTTGAAATCAGTTCCTCGCATTTTTAGCAGCTTTCATATCCTCTTGTTAGCGATCAAAATTTCGTTGAATTTATAAACTCGTTGAAAATCTCTCTAAAAATTTATAAACGATGTAACATTGGGCGATTATAATACTTTCACTCGTGGAGCTCGCTCATGTCATTTGTTGCACTCCATCAAAGATTTAATTAAGCTTTTCGATTAACCTCATTTTATAGGATTATCATGAATGCAACATCTGAATCAACCTATATATACTCACTTCAATGAGATGATAAAACTTTTTCTTAAACTCTCATATTATTATTATCATAAATAAAAAAATCCTTTGAAGCAAATAATGATGCAAGTGTGTTAATTTGCAGGAACAAAAACATGGTTTACAAGATGCCATTCTACAGGGTTGACTTGATAATTACTTGTCTTGCGCTTCTCCTCCTTGGACACTGTTAGTATTCATATTTTTTGCAAAATATTTTTCACAGTATAATTAGCATCTCTCGGGTTTGTAAAGAACTTCTTACTTTTTTTCTGACATCTTGTAACACGCTAGGCTGTGGCCTTCGCCCACTTTTTCTTCGATTATGTTGAGTAGTTTTTACTTTCGCAAATATCGGTGACGTGTATTATGTTATTTGCTGCATATGTGTATGGAGTTCGTAGTATGCATATTTTATGACACATAAACCTAATACATATGAAACTGCAAATATTTTAATTTTCAAGACGATCGTACAATCTCAGATGCTATTTACCGCCTTTTTAAACAAGTTCACAACGGAAATTCACATTCAGAATGTGTTTTAGCCTCGAAAATTAAATAATTAGAATTAATTCAAAATATTTAACAAAAATATCTTTACATAATAAGAGTCTTTCAAAAATCTCAATTTATTTATGAAATGAACAAGAAAAATATATTTTCAGGTGCAACATGTTTAATTGTTCCAGAAGAAATTCCAAGTTTGCTCTCTGTTATTTACTCAAATATTCCCCCAATTAAAAAAGGTACTTTAATAATATTTTTTTAAAATCAAGTTTAAGTTAAAATTAAATTAGAAAAACTACTTTAATTTCAGGTACCGATTCAAGATTAGGGGTCGGTTTTAGATTTGGCGAGCACGCAGACTTTCAAGTACTTCTGGAATTAGGTCCACAATTTGAAACGGATCCTATTGGTCTCCAAAAAGATACCGCTAACAGAAGATCGGTATGTACTAAGTATTAAACAGGTAAAATTTATTCTAATCCGTGGTGCTAATACAACTTTTATACTTATATTAGGCTGTATTGCATTCGGCTATGAATGGCGAACTGGGACCCCATGCTCAACAAGTCGCGAAACATCAAGTTCAAAGGTTATTACAAGAAATGATCGCAAAATATAAGAAGAAAATACCACAGAAACGTCCAGAGGAGAAGGTTTGTAGTTTTTCATTAAGTTTATTTATCTTTTAACTTAATCTAGTACGGTCAAATTATAAAATACAGTTATCATTGTAGATTAGCGACAACGATTGGCTTAAGAAATGGAGCAAAAGTCAAGGTGTTGATGAAACGGAAACTTCAGAATTAGATATTGTAACATCGCGCTCACCTCTGCCAGTTATTAATCGAATTAGAGTCGTAAATGCACCAACTATGCCTTAAATCGTGTCAATTGACTTGAGTACTTTAAAATGTCATGGTGCATTGTTTATAAATCCATTAAGGACGTGTAATTCACATGCCATTATTTAAATAGATTTTTACATGTCTCTAGGTTTTCTTTCATTGTAAATATGTAAATAGTAAACACTTCATATTTCATGTAGTTTTATGACAAATTTTAGGTTTGATATTCACTAAACAATGCCTCTATACAGGTCCTTTCTTATTTTTTGTCGGCAAATTAGTAAACTTCCCTTAACATAGGAGTAAAAGTTACCGACAAAAGGTATGATTTGTTAATAATGAGTGAAAAATTAAATGGACATTATTATGGATTTTTTATTTTTGCAATCTCTAAATTTTTACGCTACTTAAATTTAATGCTAAGCTTTTAGATTTTGAATAAAAATGAAATGAAACTTAAATTTTGTTATATTACTTTTTTGAGTTGTTTTATTTTAATGATATATTACATATATTTTACTATTATATATTTGGCTTAAATACATTACAGAATAATTACAATACCAAATTTCCTAAAATGTATCGATCGATCGATCTTGGACCGATATTTCAATTCATTCTCTGCAAGCCCTATTTCGGCTGGTACCGTTTAATAATACGTAAATTAATTAATTACAGTATGTTACAGTTTATAGATAGCAAATATTCATTATTACTTTGGTTTACATTAGAAAAGATTCAACACGTTTTATTTATGATTTAATTTAACTTGCATCGTATAATGCTAAAAGATCAAAAGTTCAAAATAAGTATTCCACTTACCACTACCTGGATATAACAATCGGCGATTTTTTTACACCAACCATCCAATCTTTTTGAGCATTTAATTTGTGATATTCTTCAATGTAATCGATCGTGGATTACAATCGACAGTTTTCAATTTGTTATTAACATTTTTCTTAAACTACTGTACTGACTTTCGTTTTATTTAATCACACACTCTCGCATACGTTTACCGGCTAACGTGAATAATAATATTCAGCTTATCACAGATATTTCGTATACTATTCAAAAAGTCATCCCGAATCTTTGGATTCGTTTGATCATGCATACCTTTTTTTAAGTTAGAGATGAGTATTTAAAGATTAATCGATTTATTTGGCGTTTTATTCCAATGTTGACCAAACGTTCTTTTTACAATTTTTACATATTCGATCATACCATGAAAAGGTTTGATTGGCTTTCAATTATTTCTAGAGGAGTTACAATCATACCAGAAAACAGGAGAAATTCTAATCGAGCAAACTATTTCAAAATACTGTATGATAAAAACAAATGTACAATTATTTACAGATGATAAGTTGAAAATATATCTCCAGTCAAGCACGATTATTCTTCAATTTCTTTGTTACTTAAAGATCATGCATTGTTTGTATCTTTCGAATCATCTTTTTCGACAATTGGTCGTAACAATGATCAATGCGTTGCGCGATATACCTTTATGAAAAGAGTCCGGAGTAGTAGCAACGAATTCATCACGTGACGTTGATCTCTTCGTCATCGTCATTATCGCTGTGGTCGTCCGGTCTCTGTGGGCTAGTCAGGGGACTGGCGTCGCTCAGATCCATTCGTTGTCGGTCGGCGTCTGCGTCGCTCAGGTCGGGATTAGGATTGTTTTTGTTCGGTAAGGTCTGCTCGCGGGATCCACCCGTTGCGAGCAATTCGCGCTCTTTGCTGTTGCGCCACTTCATCCGTCTATTTTGAAACCAAATTTTTACCTGAAAAAAATTAATAATAATTATTAAAGCAAAAAATTGAATTCTAGTTGAAAAATTACAATCATAACAATTTTCCGCGATCAAATATTAATGCCGATTAAATCATGGGAATGTAGAGGATTTAATTCATTTTGGAGTTGCAGTATTGAGCAAACAAGACATTCGCATACTATGAAAAATCACTGACTCGTTGTACAGGCACCTTCTTTTCATGAGCATAAAGTCTACCCTTGCATATTAGCACACTCGGGTGGCACGCGTATATTATACAAGAGTGCACGCGTAGGAGAGCGCAAGCTTGCAGCCGTCTTGATATCATACTACCCCGCAGGGTTGCGAGCTCTATATATGTATGTATATACTCGGCCGTCTATGCATGCCCGTTGCCTGCTGTGCCTAACGAGTGAGTGTCAATCGCACGCGCGCGTTTATACTCATGACTAGCCATTACTTTTGTGTTATACTCGCTTGTACCCATTCTTTCTCTCTCTTTCTCCCTCTCTCTCTCTCTCGCTCTACATATACACAGATCCCATTTATGTGTGAGCGCGTGTGTGTGTATGTGTGTACATATAAGCGCAAAAACGTATATCAGTCTGTGCGTATGCACTGGTGAAAGGAAATTGCTAGTCCCGGAGCGGTGCTTAATGCGATTAGCTTATATACTGTGATTTTTACTGGCTGAGCACACGCTTATATAGAGAAGGAAAAGATGATTGAATTTCTTCGAGACTGTCGGTATTTGTTGTGCAAAAAATAATATTTAGCTATGTTTGTATTGCATGCTCTAGTAGTAATTGACATAAGGTAAAGTGGGGGAAAACGCCAGCTCGGGGAAGACGCCACTTTGCTATATTATCGTTATTAGAAAGAAAATTTAGATAAGTAACCTATTGGAATTTGCGCTATGATAATCCGATTACATTGACACGAAAAAGCTGATTTTTCACTGCTATTATAAGTCGATTTTCAAGCGTCAAAGGTAATGGTTTCCCTCGTGACGAATTTTTCGTAAAGTTCAATATGCAAATATTCGTTCAGTTTTCAATGAAATGTTTAAGTGGAAATTGTTAATGACAAATGTTACCTTGGAATATTTTTTTTTAGTTGCATATACCTAAGTCATCAACTTTTTTATTAATGACCTTGTAAAAAAAAATAGTCATTTGGGGGAAGATGCCAGTACGAGAATCGGGGCAAGATGCCACAAAAAAAATTTTTTTTTCCGTAAAATAAATTTTTTAATATAAAACAGTGTGATTGAGTAACTCATTGCCTTTAAAGTGTTTAATATTCATATTTTATTCATTAGTGTGCATTAAAAAGGGGTTTTTATTTGTATTCAGATTAGTGGCATATTGCCCCAATCGGGGTGGCATTTTCCCCGCATGCTGGTAGAAAACGCCGCTTTTGAATCGAGTTGCTAAATTTGTTATAACTTTAAAAATAACAATATAAAGTGATAATTTTGTTTTTCTTATAATACATAAACTTGTTTTTTACAGTCTTCAATGCTTAAGATTTGATTTCATACATTCATTACTTTTTTATTCCAATGTTTTCCTTAGCTATGGCGTATTCCCCCGCTTTACCTTATCTATTTTTGCTTACTGCATCATCATTTTGTAAAATTATGCTAAATCGGCATATTTTCGCAAAATTGTAAATGAACATTGAAATAAAAGTAACTGATTATAATTGCCATTTATCTTGGGTGAAAATCCTTGAATTTACAAATAAAATCGTTTAAAATTAAATCTATAACAGCGGATTAAAAGAGGCGGCGATGAATCGACCCTCCAACGTACATTTGTCTCCGTCAAATTGCTATTCGATAATGCGAATTTCTCAACAGTTTCTGCAAGCTATTATCATACATGTTATAGATCGAGTGACACAAAAGAGCTGAAAATTATTTCAATCTCCCTTAGACGCGAGCAAACTGCTAAAAAAGCTTCATCGTATGCCGGGGCAGTCAAAAAAGCCATTATAGGTGCGAAAAGAGAGAAAGGACGAGAAGAGAGAATCTGCAGAAGAGGAGAAGAGAAAACGAATGAAACAAAGCACGCGAGAAAATTGATTTAGTCCTAAACTGCTTTCCGAATTTTCATTCTAGCACCACGTGCACGCGTATTCACCTCACTCTCTTTCTCTCTTTATATATATTATTATATACATAGTTATAGGCGTCGCGTTCGGCTGCTACGCTACTGCTGCAGTTGACACTCGGGCGCGCCTTGCGCAACACCCTCCCTATGGGCTATATACAAAGCCAACTTACCCCTCGCTTCCTCGCACACACGAAAGCAAACACGCGCGTACACGCGCACACACTTGCATGCTCGCGCGCGTGCGCGCGTACGAAGATTCAGTTTTCCTTGTGTACTCTGTACCGAGAACCGACGTGTCGCGATGAAGCTGCTACTGCTGCGTGTGAGAAAGCCAGAGAGTATAAGACCAACTTGTCGCTTGCGAGTGCGCCTTCCGCGCTTATTCGGGTTTTCGCACCTAAAACTCTCATCGTCGGTTTGTTTCATTCCATACAACGTTGCTTTGCTAAACTTTCTCTCTCTCTCTCTCTCTCTCTCTCTCTCTCTCTCTCTCTCTCTCTCTCTCTCTCTCTCTCTC
>CACVKI010145986.1:0-22848 GCA_902732785.1 Trichogramma evanescens | reverse complement strand
ATAGTAGAACACGCACAGTATCTCTTCTCTTTTCACCCTATCCCGAAGACCAAAGTGGTGACAACCTCGTGAAAAATCGGTCGGAAATTCCAACGCCCAAGAAAAATTTTCGACTGTTGCCACTCTCGGCATGAGCGAAGCTCGCAAGTTTGCCGGAATAGGACGAGGACTCAATACGCCCAACGACGAGCAACAGAGACAATCTGCCCGCCTTCAAGGGATCCCGGGTCAATCGTTCCAGAAGAGCGCCGAGGAGCTTGCGAGCGCAACTAAGAAAAAAAACGCTGATAACCCAGCTAACGACAAGGACGTTTCGCCGTACGAATCCCCGCATGATTCGGCCGATTCCTCGACGAGCGACGGAGAGTTCGAAAAAACCATCACGGAGAAGGAAGTAATCGAAGGCGACAAACGGACCGTTGAAACATCGGCGTCTCTCGAAAACAAAAACATTGTCGAATTAACATCTTCTCTTGAAAACAAAGACGACGCTCTCGACACACACACAATGACGACGACGAAATTCGAGCTCCCGCGTTTTTGGCGCACAGCTCCGAAAGCGTGGTTTACGCAGGCCGAATGTCTCATGTCTGCCAACAGCATAACGGCCGATGATTCGAAATTCAACTACGTTGTCGGGGCGCTTGACCAAACCACGGCCGTCGAACTCATGGATGTGATCGACCCACCACCGGCCGACGAGATCAAGTACAAGACGCTCAAGGACGCGATTTTAAATCGCACAACGGATTCGACCGAGAAACAGCTCCACCAGCTTCTAACGAGTCTCTCGCTCGGCAGCGATAAACCGTCGGCGCTGTGGCGACGGATGAAATCTCTCGCCGGCGACAAACTGAAAGAAGACGCGCTGAAAGTCAAGTGGCTCGACTTGTTGCCGCAATCCGCGTCGATGTTCTTGAGCATCCTCAAGACGGCCTCGATGGACGAGCTGACTGAAGCGGCAGACAAGCTGGTGGAAACCGGAGGCTCAGTGATGGCCGTCTCGAGGACGAGCCAGCAAGAACCAGCGGATTCGCATATGATCGCGCAGAGACTCGCCGCCCTCGAAGCACAGATGGCACAAGTCGTCGCGCAGCTATCCTACTCAAACAGAAGGAATTCGCAGCAGCGAGGCCGCTCGTCAGGTCGTCGCAGAGACGGCAGCCAACACCGCGGACGCTCCAGGTCACCTGACACACCCAAAATTTGCTGGTACCACCGGAAGCATGGCAAAGATGCCGAACGCTGTACCCTGCCGTGCCCGTTCGACCCACCGCTCGTGCAAAAAAACAATTAAGCCCTCCTCGGACACAGGCACCAGGACGCCCGGGCGCAGATTCACGCCTGCATATACGCGATACGCGCAGTAAGTTACTCTTCCTCGTCGACTCAGGTTCCACAGTCTCTCTCTTGCCGAAGTCATCAGCTAAGAAGCCTCTCACAATTCAGCCGTTGACACTGTACGCGGCAAATCACGCGCCAATTTCTACGTACGGTGACTCAAGCACAATAATAAACATTGGCTTACGGAGAGACCTGCCATGGGACTTTATTATTGCTGACGTGCCGCTTGCGATCCTTGGAGCCGACTTTCTCGCTTATTTTGGTTTACTTCTGGACTGCAAGAACCAGTGCCTGGTCGACCCACTGACCGGCATCTCCGCCAAAGGAACCTGGAAGGACGCACACGTACACTCTGTTTCAGCCCTGCAGCCTGCTAGCGAAAACTCAATCGCTCATCGATACGAAGCACTGCTGAAAGAATTCGCTGACCTGTTTGAACCCTCAAGCAGCCCAGTTAAAATCCAAAATCTTCCAGTCAAGCACAGCATCGTCACTTCCGGCCCGCCAGTTGCCGAGCGTCCGCGCCGACTCACAGGCGAACGCCTCGCCGCAGCCAAAGAAGCTTTCGACGACCTGCTAAAAAAAGGCATAATTAGGCCATCAAACAGCCAATGGGCAAGCCCGCTACACCTGGTGCCCAAAAGCAATTCAACCTGGCGTGTGACAGGCGATTATCGGCGATTAAACGCATGTACTGTGCCAGACATGTACCCGCTTCCGATAATAGAAGATCTGCTACAAGAGAGTCCCGGTAACGTCTTCTCAACTGTGGACCTCCAAAAAGCGTTCTATCAAATCCCAGTCGCCGAAGAGGACATTGAAAAGACTGCCGTTACGACTCCCTTCGGCCTATTCGAATTTCTCGGAACTTCGCTCGGCCTGAGAAATTCTGCGCAATCCATGCAACGCACGATGAACCACATCTTGCGAAACTTACCGTTCGCCAAGGCATACATCGACGATATTTTCGTCGCGTCATCGTCGCACGAAGAACATCTCGCACACCTGCGGCAGCTTTTCACCACGCTCAGAGAGGCAAATTTGAAGTTGAACGAACAGAAGTGCACCTTTGGCAGGCGAGAAGTTCTATACCTCGGATTCCAGGTGACACCCGATGGTTTTTCACCACCCGACGCAAAAATTCAAGCAATCGAGAAGTACGCCAAGCCGACGGACGCCACCGAACTTCGCCGATTTCTCGGTATGCTGAATTATTATCGCCAATGCATGCCAAGCGCAGCGAAAATTCAAGCTCCTTTGCACGAGCTGCTCAAAGGCCTGAAGAACAAGAGATCCAAGCTCAAATGGACCTCAGCAGCGAATGAAGCATTTGACAAATGCAAGGAATCCATCGTCAAAGCCGCCTGCACGACATTCTTGCGTCCCAATGCACCGTTGGCGCTTCGTACGGACGCATCGGACGAAGCGATCGGCGCAGCTCTCGAACAGCAGGATGCTGATGGCATTTGGCAACCTCTAGGTTTTTTTTCGAAAAAGCTGGACTCCACTCAGCGTCGATACAGCACGTACGACCGAGAACTTCTGGCAATCAGTGCGGCCATAAAATATTTTGAGCGAATTTTGGAAGGACGCAAATTCACGACATATACGGATCATAAGCCGCTCATCTACGCAGCAAAGCAGCGATCCGACAAAGCTTCACCTCGGCAAGTCCGAAGCTTTGAGTACATAAGTCGTTTCAACACCGATCTTAAACACTCTCGAGGCTCAGACAACGTGGTCGCCGACGCTCTGTCACGCGTAAGCCCTACAACTGACAGCAATGACAGCAGCAGCAAGCCAGAAGAGCCAGCTCACAGCGGCGACAACGAGACGCCAAGCCCACCAGGAGAAGCTCAAGAACTGCCGGAAGTAGCCACGATCACCATGCCTAGCAGACTCTCGCCAGCGATCATCGCAGCTGCACAAGAAGAGGACGAAGAGCTCACGGACGCACAAGCCCAGCCAAGCTTCAATCTGCAGCAAATCGTCCTCGACGGATACGAGATCTGGTGCGACGTCGCACACGGATCCGTCAGGCCCTACCTTCCAGCGAGGCTTCGCCGAGCGGCCTACGAGATCAAACACCTACCTGCGCACCCAGGCGTCAAGGCTACGGCCCGTGCCGTCGCTGAGAGTTTCGTGTGGCCAGGTGTGCGGAAGGAAGTCTCCTCCTGGACCAGATGCTGCAACGCTTGCCAATTGTCAAAAGTAAGCCGCCACAACAGGTCAGCGCTTGGAAGGTTCACAGAGCCGGACAACAGGTTCGAACACATCCACATCGACCTGATCAAGCTGCCACTCGTCAATGAAATGCAGTACTGCCTCACAATCATCGATCGATTCTCTCGATGGCCAATGGCAATACCTCTGCGAGACATGCAGGCGAACACGGTCGCGCAAGCAATGCTCCAATGGATAAGCGCGCACGGCGCGCCGATTTTCATAACGTCCGACCGGGGGGCTCAATTCGAGTCCACTCTGTTCACAGAGCTCGCCAAGATGATCGGCACTTCGCTAGTCAGGACCACTTCGTATCATCCAATGAGCAACGGGATGATCGAAAGATTCCATCGCACCCTGAAAGCCGCCCTGAAGTGCTCAACACAGCCCTGGACCGAGGCCCTACCATCCGTCATGCTAGGACTTCGGACGAGCTACAAAGAGGACCTCAAAGCTTCGCCAGCAGAGATGCTGTACGGGACGACTCTTAGGATCCCAGGCGATTTCTTTTTGGCATCATCCCCGATCGCCGACAAATCAACATTTGTACGGAGCCTACGACAACTATTCAAATCGCTGAAGCCTGTGCCAGCTTCGCGCCACACTACCAGGAAGCCATTTGTGTTCGCGGAGCTGAATGCATGCTCCCACGTCTTTAAACGTATCGACAGAATACGCAAGCCATTGGAGCCACCATATTCGGGTCCACATCGTATCGTCAAACGAATAGACCAGAGGACGTACGAAATTGAAATCAACGGCGAAGCCCAGGTCGTCTCCACCGACCAACTCAAACCCGCACACATGCAACAAGATGACTGTGCCGCGCCGCCTGCACCTCCTCAGCTCTCAGAGAGACAACCTGCATCAGAGATCTCCATCGAGCACCGAGACCAGCCTTCGGATTCGCCTGAAGCGCGCACTCGTCACGTATCATTCGCAAGCCAGCCGAGCTTGCTCACTGGAGGGGGAGTGGATGTGGCGCCTCAGTCAACCGCGCGCGTCACGCGCGCCTCTGCCCGTCGAGCCGCCTCAGCTGCGGCGAGAGGGGGAAATTGTTAATTAATCTGTTACTCGTTAATTAGTTTTAAGTTAGTCTGTAAGAGGTAGGCAATAAAGCCACATATAGTAGAACACGCACAGTATCTCTTCTCTTTTCACCCTATCCCGAAGACCAAACCCATACGATCTTAGCAAATCTCACGAGAAGGTTTGGACCTCACGCCGAGTTGGACCCATTGCTGGTGAGTCTGTCACTCCGTCGTAGGCCTTCTGTACCTCAAAGGGCCTTACACGGCTTGGAACCAATAACATGCTATTCTCAAACAAATACTTTATTTTATTATTTACAACTTTTCGTTAAATTACAAATTACTGCCCACGGAGGCTTCCGTACGCGTCGAATCTTCAGGCGATCCCCACCCGACTCTGGGCGTTCTATGCCCACGTATCGCGCGTCGCTACAGCCCAGTTGACACCCTCACATTCGTACACACTTCTTTTCCCGCTAGGTACACACTCGAATACGTGCCGACCGACTAGCTTTCTCTCGTTGACGCTTTACTGCTTGTCCTCGTTGACCTTCCCGTCGTTACTCGGGCCAAAGTCCCGAGTGAAATCACAAGCCCACTCTAGGCTTTTTGGGTGAAACTTCCAGCTCTACTTTCAGTCAATCGATCCCTCTCTCAGGCGTATTATAAGCCCACACAAAACTTCACAAGCTTTCTTAGCTGTTTGCTTTCACGGGCTATCACACACCTGCACACTCGATTTCAGGGCGTGACCAAGTCTAAGTTGGCGATCTGAATACGACACCCAATGGACTCCATCCTGCTGTACAAATTTTCTAGCGAAAAAAATAACTCTCTATCTCGCGAGGTCACAGCCAAAACATATCTCAAATGAATCTCCCTCGCGGGCTTGCTACTGCTGCCTTGTCGAATTTCCACGGCGCCACGTGCACCCTCGCTCTTTACCTGAAACGCTCGGAAATATGCACGCACACACTCTCGTTCTTTGAAGTCGTTTTGCTTAAGGGGACACACATGTGTTAAATCCTGCATTATCCTATAAATCGAAAAACATGAAAATGAAATTTTAAAATTGAATTTTTTTGTTTTTGATGTAAAATGATGTTTTTTTTTAAGTCTTTTTACATCAGAAAACATGTCTTTAGTACCTTTTATTATTTAAATAAGTCCAATGGGCACCCAAACTAACTTATCATTACTAAACTCTGTGACGCATAAATCTGAATGGTATTTTTGACTATTCTTGACCCAAGAGGTCTTAAAATTTTTGTAATAACATTTTCTACCACATAAGTGTGACTTTAAAAAAAAACATCATTTTACATCAAAAACAAAAAAATTCAATTTTAAAATTTCATTTTCATGTTTTTCGATTTATAGGATAATACAGGATTTAACATCGGTGTGCCTCCTTAACAGCAGTTTGACACCAAAATTTGTTGATTCTAGAGGAACCTACACGCTCTTTGTCCGAGTCAGGTGGTGTTGGGTGAGTGATACCTTTACTAAAAGCGATCACAAAGCTGAAGTGTTTAAGATTCTCCCTGCAGGTAACCTGCTAAAGTGTGCAGGGTGGATCGGCTCTAAAAGTGGATAAAATCCCAAACCCCACTATTAAATCGGCATTGATGCATATTTTGATACCTACTTTCGTGTTTATAAAGCGTGACATGGCGAAGAATTTTTCCTGTTTTGTTAAAACCGGAAAAGGCTTGTCCTGATGCTAAAACTAGGCAAGCCTTCCACGGAGCTATCGCCGTACCATCCGCTGAGCATTCAGGATGTTGCGAACAAGATTCTAGAAAGAATAATAGTGGGCCGCCTGGAAGTCTACACCGAGGGCCTTGCAAGACTAGCGGACTCGTAGTTTGGATTCCTTACGAGATTGTCAACAGTCGATGCCATCCAGAGAGTTCTAAACACCGTTGGAGCGGCCATCAAAAGATGGCACTGCATTTTAGTCGCCTGGTCCAATAAACTCTTGACCATAAAATTGAAGTTACAAATTATTGTTACAAGGAGACCCTTATTTTTACTAGTTGAAACGCAGCGATGAACGTGTAAAAACACGAGATTCTGTGACACACGGGGTACTACGCTCCGAAGCAGCTGCCACCAGCGCCGAATAGTGGCGATTTTACATTATTGTAGAAAGCTGAGGAAATTTCCCATTGACAAAGTATGTCCCATATTTTTTAAATAGGTTCTGGGTTTTCTGGTGATTTAGAAATTAAGCAATTTCGCCTAAAAGTCCCACACAGCCACCGCGTTAGGACACTTGGCATGAAATACCTCATCTCAGATGATTTTGGGATAAAATGTCTCATATACGGATATACATCGTAAATTTAATTTAGGGTACAAATATGTAAACCAAATTATTTTCAAGTCTAACACAGACCTTATCACGAATGAAGGAAAAGTGCAATGAGTTAATTATTACAGATTATTTGTAAAATATTAGAGGCACCATCATGGTTTAAAAAATAATTTCGATGAAATAAAATAATTACGTTTAAAATTGACTTTGTGATACTGTCATTAAAAATTACCCATTCATTTAAAATATATGCGCTGTTAGAGAAATTGAATATGGCAATACATTTACATGTTTCCAGGATTTTATACTTTGATGAGTGACTATGTAAAAGAAAAATAGATCGAACCAATAAGAGAAATAAAAAGCAATTGGAATAGATTAACAAAACTAGCAGAAAACCATCATCTTTTCATCGTTTCATTTCTCGTCTCGATGGCAATTGTCGTTACAAAACCATCAAGCACTCGTGAAAGACTACTTTTCGAATATGTATACAGGGATGGAGGTAGGAAAAAGGAGAAAAATTTGCTTGGTTGAAAAAAAAAATTTTTTCGCATAGGCGAATTTAATAATTGATGAGGTAAAACTCATCGTTAGTTTAAACGTCAAAGACAGAGAGTGGCGGTTATTATTGTTTTCCCTTTTAACAGCACCTCCGTCTCCGTACGCCTTACTGAAAGCTCCGCGTGTACTGCAGCACTCCGTCATGTTTAGCCCGCGAAAAAGACATTTCTGTGGCAAGCAAAACTTTCTCGGATGCGCGCAGTACTCGTTGGCTTTTTATCGACATTTCGATTTCCTCGATAAATTACCTTTCACCTTTCGTCGCATACTTTTAAACTATATGCCAATGTACACATACATATAGGTATATGAATGAGTGCGTAGGTGCTAAAAAGTCAGCGATTGCGATCAGATTGTGAAGCCCTCATTTTCAAAGTTTTATCAACTTTGGTGTCTTGTGCCTCATATATGTGCAAACACTCATGATTTTATTGTATTATTCAATCGTCTGTGCCGATTTTTTATTATTGGAAAATTTTTATGACGAATAAATTTACTCGTAACTTTGCATCTGGAGTCGTGATCGATTGTGTCTTAAAGATATTTCTCTTGATGGATGGTTGATCGAATCCTTATATTAAATTATCTTATCTAATTTAACATTAAATTTTTATAATTCTATTTTAAACTTCTAATGTGAACTTGGAAATGAAATGCAATCATTAAGGGGTTACATTGCATTGTGTGACAGAAATCATTTTTTTGTTGTTGAAAAATTATATATATTTTTTTTTTTTTATATTATAGTGCATGGACCCAGCGAGGGGTATTCGCACTTTCTTTATTTCAATAAATACAAAGAATATACATAAATAGGAAGATTACATTAAAGTCGAGTGTGCTGTTATAAGTGGTTATAGTATAAAAGTATATTGGTATTATATTGGTGTATGTTGGTATTGTGCGAGTGAAAATGGGGTGAGGGTGAGAGTCGATGGGTTGGCTGGGCGTGGTCTGAGATTGCAGTCGCTGGTCAAACTTGAAGGTTGCAGTTTTGGAGGAAGCGGTGAAGTGCCAAGCACGCGGGCAGATTTGGTTTAGCTACGATTTTCAAAATTTTTATCTGAATTTTTTACAGCTACTCTAATGGATAAACTTCGTGGAGTAAAAATTTCAAATTGATTGAACTTTAGGTTTTTAAAATATAATTTTTCAACAACAAAAAAAAAATGATTTCCGTCACACAAAGCTACGTAACCCCTTAATAGAGTTCTTTAAACGAATATCGTATCGTAGTATCAACATTTTCTGAGTATCTAATTTTACTTTCCACATAACAGAAGTTTGAAGTTTACAAAATGTTGATTAATTCAAGGCATATACCAAGACAAATCTGTACGTATAAGTAAGACAACTAAGATGACGGCGAATGAAAAGTAGTTCTCACTTCCCAAAGGTGCAAAAGCACTTGAGCCGAACAACAGTGAGCACAATATATCAAATACACCTACGCATAGGCTCACGTGCACACACATTTAGCTATTCATACAAGAGCAGAGGCAAAACTTAAAAGTCGTTAGAAATTTTGCAAATAACTCGATCTTATGCGTGCAGCAGTGCCAGATTCAGTACCACGTATACTACTTGCTTCGCCTCCGCATGCGGCATGAGTCGTGCGACAGCCGCTAGCTGTGCTCTTTATACGAGGCAAACGCGCATAATTTAACCCATGAAAATATGATTCTAGTAGTAAGACGAGGGTAACATGTGTGTCTACGTATGTGGGTTATATATTCCTATTAAGCTTCCTTTTTCATTGTTTCGCGGTGCGCACCCAAGTACGGCTATAAACGAAACGACATCTATAGCTTTCAGTTTTTTATTGCTCCGCCAAGTCGATTCAACAAGTTTTTTTCTTTCCACACGAGTATTTTTATATGCACGTACGTATATATATAAGAGAAGCAGTACACTGCTGGACGCGTGCGAGGAGCGTCGGAAATGCGATACCGCATGATGTACGTATGTATATTCGAGCGACCGACCTATGCGTTATGAACTTCTCTTATTCTCTGTTCTCGGGTGTCTTTATGCGTTTCTGCTTACGCCAAAGACCCGATCGTGCCATTTTACTCTTTGTACGTTCGAGCTTGTAGATGTGGCGTAGAAATTGCCCTAGATACATGGCATTATCTGAAAAAGACATTTAATTTTTGTTTGCTCCCCACATTAGTTTCCATGTTCTACCTGATAGAAATACATTTCACATTTCCACATTTTTTTACAATTATCTAATTTTAATGATCTATTCATATATTTAAACGATTAGAATGACTTAGTTGTTGCCATTTTGATGAGCCCTTGGAGTTACTGTCAGTTACATGCAAAATACACAGAAATTAAAAAAAAAAATCCAAACAATAAGAAGAAAAACGTGAGCAGCGCTTCCATCATTCATCAGTTAACGTATATTATATAGTTTTCGAAACCATGGAAAAGTTAAAAAATTTCGGGGTGGCTCCTGCTGTTTCATTACGTATTCAACATGAATGAAATCTTAAATGTAAATTGGTCTCTTGCGTTATTAAGTCCACATCTGCTACAATTCTTGCCGAGATCTCACTCTCTTTCTCTCTATTTCTCTCTCTTTCTTTCTATTTCGTGATGGGTTTTACAAGAAGACAAGAAAATTATGCTGAACGAGAAAAGAAAAAAAGAGTAAGAAAAAAGTCAACGAACCAAAGCTTTAATCGTCTCAAATGTATATTCCTTGCAAATAAAATCACAGAAACGACCTGTCAAACAAAAGTACTCAGAAAATTAAAAAAAAATAAAAATATACTCTTATTAGTATTTTTTGAAGTTACTCTCAATTAGTTGGTTACTTTCTTGAATTATATCAATACCTTTTTTAGTTAGTTATCTTACATTTCACAATGTTATTAATTATTTAAAAAAAAGTAAAATTTTCAAATTATCTTACATGTTTTAGCTCAATACCATTGATGCGTAATGATTACTAGAGAAAGGACTATTTTCGCAGTATTATTGGCTTTTCTCGTCTATCCAGGTGATAATATGGGTAAGTCTCAATCATAGCTCTAATCATACCTTTCACACGCAAACAATATTTCAATGACAAATTGTAAAATAGCTTAATATACGCTGATAACGAATCAGATCTTAAAAGCTTACATGCGTATGACGGTGATTCTCCCTTAATCTCGCACGGGACAAGCAATCGAATAAAAAGTAACCAATGATTGATCACGGATTTTAATTAATTTACGTGAACCTAAATAACAGGTGATATGTAGACTGATACCAAGAGGCTACAAGCAAAATTACAAGCGAGTTCGGTGTTGGCGTTAATGAGGCAAATAATAAAGCTTAGCGTATAGGTTTGACTGGATGGCTTGTGTCCATGTGGGTCGGGTGGGATGGAAAATCGCAGCGGAGTGGCTGTATAACGTGTGCGGGACACATTTCCGACGCTCGCACAACGAGAGACGCGCCACAAAGCGTAATTGATGAGTCGAAACTTGCAACGTGCGCACGCGTTACCCACGTCGTGCCGCTACTATTGCTACTGCTGCTCGTCGCTCCCTTGGGCAAGCGCCGCCACTACTACTACTGCCTGGCAATGTGTTGTTCATACACCGCAAGCTTAACGCAATTGCGTGATCCACACTCACTCAAGTGTAATATTAACAAGATATATGTATGCCTGCCTGTATGTTCCAGCACGCATGTGTATAACACCGAGCACATGCACGAATTTCATTAACGTATCGCGGGCGATGTATATGAGCGCGTGAGATCGCAGCTATTGCGCGAAACTTCATTAAACATACCGAAGGAATCATAATGCGTCTCAATGTCTTTGGAAGCTTTTTCGGGACGCTCGTCGAACGGTCATCACCGCGCCATTAGTTGCATTTACGACTTTCACTTCGAGCCCGTGTATAGTAGGTGCAGCCATCAAAACTAACCGATTTTCGATGTAGCTGAGCACTAGCTTTTATTGCACTGCTGGAATTTATATGTAATGCGAAGCACATGTGCTTTTTCACACGAGTTTGCGCACGCGCCCTCGATCTCGGATGACACGTATGAGAAAGCGCGTAGGTTTAATCTCTTGTTCTGCGTAAGTAATAAAATACGATTTTTTTTATTTTTCCTTTTTTTTAATACTTAGTCGTTGAAGCCAGTGAGTGAGATAAATTAGCATCCTTTGAACGATGATTTGTCGTTTTTCTTCTGATGTATTTCTAATCGTTTCTCTCATCGGCTGCAACGCGCGCACGCGTTTTTATTCCTACCAACCAACCACACGTAGTTCTATTTAGTTTAACTAACAAGGAGACCACCCCAGCTCCAGGTCATGGATCTGGCCCAAACTTACTGACGGTACTTTGTACACCTAGAAACCATACCCAGTAGGTTTAGTTTGATCTCATAGGCCCCTGGAAGAAGTATAACCCACATGCAATATTTAAATATTAATTACGTGAAAAAAAAACCTCTTTTATTATCACCTGATGACTCAATAGTTATTAAATCAAGTCCAAGCACATTGAAAGCACTTGGACTTGCACTTTTCCATACCCTGAACACACATAGAAAAATCAGAGCCATAGTATGCGCCTGTTTGCTTGAACGCGTCGCGAGGATGTCTAAGAACGCGTATGAGCAGGGTTTTCAAATAAATAAACACTCCTAAATTAACAAATAAATACTTGGGTTTATTTAATAACAAAATATGGTGGTGTAGTGCTATGAAAAGAACTTGGAGCGGAGGCCAGACTCTCGCGCTTCAAGAGCTCTGTGTAACTGAAGCGAGTGAGCCGGGCCGCGAGCGATGCCCCCTCCTTGCGGGCCCCCCACACGAGCGACTCACTTGCTCGTTTAGATGAGAACATCTAACAGCGCCATTATGCAGTTATAACTATAATCATAAGGATAAATATTTGAAAAATACAACCTATTGTCGTTGATCCTCATTTAATTTCTTTTGACACACAATTGCTGAATTCAGCTGCTATGGCCCATATTAACGTCAAATATAGGGTCCAAAAGTCATAATTAACTAATTGCAAGTGAACGGACAGATTGTTTTGCATAGAACTTTTTTTCTAACATTATACATATATAAGGATTATTTTGATCATCCGATACCTGAAAATAATTTTCATACATTTTTAAACATTTTTTTAAGGCTCGGCCTCATAAGAGCCCTGTGTTATTGCTCGATCTCCTTCCGCTATCTTGGCTCAAAAATTTCTACCACACATTTCCCAATAAAATATGTGTTTACACCTATTTGCGATAATATAATAATACTCCAAACTAAACAATTAGTATGACATGCAATATTAAACTGTTGAAAATGGATAAAAAAAACAATATTTCAAGAGTTAATTGCGGACTGTGTATCTTAAAATTGTATCTTACGATAGATAAAAATGAACAAGTTATGTATAAAAATATTGTACGATAGTTCGAACGTCATAATTAAGCTGCACTGACGAACGAAATTCTAGCTTTCAAATTTTCTGTTATAGTTACCCCCCCGATTGCTGAGGCTAATTGGCATATTAAACGCGAGTTTGAAGGCGCATAAACATACCTTTCCATTTTGTGCGAAACTTTATTCAGCCAATAATATAAGGAGAAAAGATTCATCCGTTTATACCTATGGCGTAAAGGGGGTGATGCAGATGCCGTTGACTAACGAAGTAAACCCTTCTTCCTTCACTTCTTCTTCAACGTATATATAAATGTATATTGAGAGCGCTGCTTCAAAGATGTCTTTATTCTCTGTATAGGTATATACGACCGTCTAGAAGAACGATGAAGACGGATGCTGGCCTGAATAAATTAAGTTTGAATCAGATCTTCTACTCTGATGTGCGATAGCTACCCTCCCCTCTCGCCTCTCTCTTTCTCTCTCTCTCTCTCTCTCTCTCTTTCTCCTCTCTAACTCGTTCTCTTTCTGCTTTCGTTTTGTGATTGGAACTGTCCTCCTTGTTCCATCTTGAAAACTACGCCTGCAATCTGACTGCTACTGCTACTTGCTTTTGTTTTGAGTCGAAATTTTCCGTGGATCTTTGCACGCAGTATATGCTGTTGTTCACTCGAATAAATTCAAAGAATTTTTAAAACAGTCTGGAGAAATCCAAGCAGTTTTCATCGGTGTCAATCGCATCTTTATATCTATGGAACTCTCATATAATAAAATCATTAAAAGTCCTGTAGTGTTAAGTTTTAGGCTCTTCAAAACAAAACAAAAATTTACGATCGAGGTAGTATCTTCAAACCAGTTTTCTTGCCCAAAAAAACTCATCTGTAACTATCGTTACTACTTGGATTATCCTAATTAATATCCACTCGGAGCATAACATAATAAGTTTTATGCAATATCTACCGGTTTATCGAGTTGCATGAAAAATCCAAATGTATTTATTTAAGAAATTTCAGTTTTAGTATTTTATTAAATATTGATATTAATTCTGGTCAAGCTCAAAGCTAAAATTTTCACTTAATCGTGATACAAATTTTGTATGAAAACGGTTGAGAAATCAATGTTAAAACAAATTATTACTTCGAATTTCCAGAAAAAAACGTAGTAGTGAATTTCAGTAAAAAGCGGAGGGAAATTTTCTTTATATTCAATGGTCTTGTACTTACAAGAAGCAAAATAACATTGATTTTGTGAAAATCTAGATTTCGCGTGATTCTTCTCTTTGCAAACGCAAAATTCATGCAAAATTCTTTCACTTTTCTTTCTTTAAGTTTGATAATATTTTTTACCCTTATACCATCGTGTTCATGTAGCCTGACGACGTACATACAAAAAATAACGACTTCTTACTGGATGGACTTGGCTTCAATGAAGATATTTTTATTTTCTCTGCTCAAAAGTCTTTCCATATTATTCGATCCTTGATGTATTTACGTTTCTTTCTTTTATTCTTCAGAATTTTTTCAATGAAATGAATTATGCCAATGATGACCAAAAGGAAACTGAAAATGTTTTTTTTATATGAATGAAGAAAGGTACAGAAGGTAACTTCATTAAGATATCTTGGATGTTCAATGATAGGTATAATATTCTAATTTTGTGAAAATGAATGGCTTGATATGTTAATGAAAGATCTATAAATGATATTTTCGAACATGAACGAATTAAATGCCACAAAAAGTCCCAAAAACACAATTAAAAATAAAGAAGAAAAAAAACTTTCTTGATAAATCAATCTGAACTTTGAGAGCATAAATTGTATTATAAAAAAATGTATCACAACAGTTTAATAATAACCTACATTCTTTTTCACAAACATGAAAAACCTAAGAATTTAAAACAGTAATTCAGTATTGCTTGAGTTAAAGTCGAGAACAATATTATTCCATATGAAGCATTTATAAAAGTTTGCTAGTTTGATGAATTGCATAGGAATTAATGAAGACATTAAATTTTTAAAAGAAATTTGGATACTTGTAAATGCAAGCATGAGACTAAGTCAACGTTCCCCGCGAAGAGTAACAAGTTTCCATTTAAATTAACACACAAACGTGTTACTCTTCGTGAGGAGCATCGATGATGTTTAAACTAAAATGCTTGAGAACTTACACGATTTGCGAAACGTGAATAAAATTGCATAAAATTAAACAAAAATAAAATCAAATAATAATAATATTTGAAAATAATATGAAAATACCCTGTGAAGAAACGCCCGTCCCCCAACGAGTCAGTTTGTGTAATCGAATCTACTGTATACATAAAGTCCACAAACTGGAAAAAAATAAAATACCAGTGGAGAATGAAAAACATACGTGTAAGCTTGAAAAGGTGGGAAAAGGGAAAGCGAATCGTGAAAAAAAGACAATGGTAGTGAGTCAGTCATCAATTGTCAATGCATATACAAGCGTCAGCAAACATGAAGCAAAAAACGCCATGTCCAACGGTAAACGGAGTAATTAAATAATGTTGGTCAATTATTCTGATCCCAGTTTTAGGGCTTGTATTCGAAAATTTACGTAAATATTAGCCACTACACTTGGAGAAGCATGATGTTTGAAAATCAGTGTTTGAAACAATATTTAGTAATGTAAAAATTGATTGTCTATAAACCCAAACATGTTTACATTTTATGGAAAAATTTTCAAGTTCACCCAGAGAATTTTTTTACTAAAACTTGGATTTTTAACGATAAACATTTTTATTGTTGACAGTTTAAATGTAGCTTGGGTTGTTCGGAGAGGATTTTTTTTACCAATTCGCTGAAATTCAACAGAATATTGAATAAGAACTCTAGTATTTCAAAAATAAAAATAAAAATATTCAAGATTTATTTGATATCTAACGACTCCAAAACGTTAAAATTTTTCAAATTAATAAAAATAGACAAAAATGCTTCAAACAATGATTGAAGGTAATACAATGTAAAAGTAAAACTCCACAATTTACCTAATCTTTAAATACTTCTGAAGACAAAATGAAATTTACAACATTAATCAAGGATACGTGCGGGTTTACTTAGCTTTATAGAACTAATCTCCATATTTTTTCATAAGAGCTTTTTTATATCTCGATATTCGACTAACGCTGCTATTTTCAGTTTTAATTCCAGTGAAATGGTTCTTACCACTCAACTAGGATTAATAAACATTTTCCATTCCCGATAGGACAAAAATCATTAATGCTAAGCTTCCTTCTACTATACTACTGCATAAAGCTTTTATTTTTTTGTATTTGGCGCTGTATATATGTATTATATTTAGATCGATTCATGGGCATCTGTTGGCTCTCATCTATCTAAAGTCAAAAACAATTTTTTTTAAATTCTAGGAGAAATGCTCTCTACTTTCATCAATCGTACCCATGAATATTTTGACTGTGTATTTTAACACAATATGTATTTCGTATTAATAAACCAAAATAAATTTTATTCATATCCACTGGCTGAGATTAAAATTATTTTAATTTTTTTCAGGAAGAGCATTTCAACCTGAATTCATGAAACCTTTAGCCAATATAACAGTTCCTCTCGGCAGAGATGCAGTTTTCACGTGTCATGTGGAACATTTGGGAGGATACAGGGTTAGTTTTTTTATTCATTTGCTCTACATTTATCATTCATTTTTGATCGAATTCATTTTGAAGATGGTAATTTCTCTTATAACATACATTTGAAACAATTTGAAAGCAAGTTGCAACACAGTGAATTATTGGGACATTTTTGATGAATACAAAATGCAGCAATTCAGTAAACTTTGAAAAATGAAAAAATATTTTCGTTATAATAAAATTGACGTTCCATTTCAAATGTTCATGTTTATAAATCAGGTGGGCTGGGTGAAAGCCGATACAAAAGCTATACAAGCTATACATGACCATGTGATAACTCATAATCCAAGAGTCTCCGTTTCTCATGGCGATCATACAACCTGGAGTCTACGTATTAAAGGAGCTCAAAAAGAAGATGAAGGCTTGTACATGTGTCAGATCAACACAGATCCGATGAAGAGTCAGGTAATTCAATAAAAATAAACAAATATTCTTACGATCATTGTATGTGGGTCAAAAAAATACTTTTTTAAATTTTCGTCCGCACGTATGTCACCGATCTTGACGCGCTTTTGGTATGTTATAGTACATAATAAAAAAGTGCCAAAACCAAAATTTTGGACCCCCTCCCCCCTCCTACCCCCCACTTCCGGTATGAACGTCCATTTTCTATCTGTATTTTTTCTGAAGGCCTGAAGCAATTAAAAAGTCTGAAAAAATTCACAAAAATACTTTCCAACAATTTAAACAACCTTGAATTTTTTCAGATTTTTTGAGTGCTTCAGGCCTTCAGAAAAAATCATTGAAAATTTTTAAAATTCATATACGGCGTTAGGATGCAATAACCTTTTCGAAAATTTTTTCACTTTTTTATTTCATTGAAAAAAGTTACCTCAAATTTTTTCAAATTTTTTCAGAGATGTGAACGTACCTTTCGAAGCCAAAAACCCCTTTTTTTGACGAAAATAATTTTTTTAGGGCGATACGTAGCCTTGAAAAATCTGGAAAGATTTTTTCTTGTTTTTTTTATTAAAAAGCATAACCTCAAATTTTTTCAGATTTTTTAATTGAAGGCGATAGTTTATACAGCCAAAAAATGCTATTTTTAACAAAAAAAGGTTTCTAGGACCTGATCGTTCCGGTAAAAAAATTTGAAAAATTTATTTTTGAATTCCTTGTCAAATTTTAATAAAATTTGCCGGTTTCAAAAGTCCGATTGAAGCCTCCTAGCTCAATCTAGAGCATCAAAATAGAGTTATCATTTTTTAATGTCTTCAAAAACGTCTTCAGAATTTTGCATCAATCTATTTTGAACGTTTTTCGGCACATAAATGGCTTATTACATCTGAAATGATGCATAAATCTCGATTTTGAAGATGATACAATTTTGCATTAAAATACGTGTTCTCGTAGTCGTCTAATCTTTCTAGGATAGGCTCAGAAATGTAAAGATAAAAATAGCTTTTCGAATCTTATTTAAATCGAAAATCAAAATGCTCGTTGAGTGACCTCTAAAACTTAATATTAGGGGCTGCAATTTTTGAGGCTTTATTTTTAGGTATGTGGAAGACATTAAGATTGTAAAATCGATATCATATTTATGAAGTCAGCAGACACAACGTGATATTTTTATTTAACTCGCTTCTCGATAAAATAAATAGTAATTACAAATATTTTTACGTTGGACCTAGGACTCAAATCTTAACGCAATCTTTTTAATTGCATATTAAGGGTATCATCACGAATTTGATACACATCTATTTATAATAGAAAAAAACTTGATGATTACTTTCAAAACTAATGTCATAATTTTTCATTGAGGAAAAATGTAGTTAGAAATACACAATAATTTTATTTATTATCCGGGTCATCATTTAACTCTATTAAACTAAGATTTCAAAGTATTTAATAGACAACCCAAATTGATAACTACTTTTTAAGAATTAACCTTGTGCTAGAAAAAAGGAAATAAGTTAGTTTCAAAAAGAAAAAAGATAGTTTCGTTCAAGAAGTTTGAATTAATCGAGAACCATCCGGAAACGTAACATTTTTCATAAAAGATACACAAAGCACGCCTTTTGTTAATTAATGCAAAGGAGTCGTAATAATTAAAGTGCAGTTGAGAGCTTGAGACTTTCCAATTACACGCACAATAATATTCGAATTCGGCTTATTAGCTATTAATATTTTGGTTAACTGAAATGGAAAAGAAACAGTAAAAGTTTGAAGCTATTTAATATCCGCGTTCATGTGCAGATGCTTAAAAAGATGAAAAATAATATTAACAAAGTAATTAACCAGAAACAGTAATTTTTTATCGAAAATGTCACTTGGTGATTATTATTATTTTTAAATATTTTATAGAATGAAATAAATGTATGGGTATAAGCAAACCTAGTTTGATAATAAATAAATGTATTGATAATTCTGGACACACACACAATAATTAAACAAGAACGCATAAAAACATGAAAAATAATCACAAGATTTTTAATGGTAAAGTTGAACTACAATATTTTTTGTAAAATTAAAAATTGGTAGGGAATTTAATAACTATGAATTTTGAACAATTATATGAAATAAATCGTTATTACTATTCCGATGGTTAAGGGCTTATATACACCTTAAACTTGAAATTTTTGTTATTGAAATTTTGAGTAGGATTTTTCCTCCTCTTTCCATTGCATTATTCAAACCCCAAAAATGTTGATTCTGTACTGAGATACAGCTTTTTCCGTGAGCCTTTTTCCTATACTACACGTGTTAAATTTTTTCTTCTTTTGCGTTTTCTGGAAAGTCGTGTTTTTGGTCACGTGTCGTAATATTCAGAGGGTACCGATTGATCTTTCTGCACCAGGGTCGCGTACACTTCTTCAGAACATAAATGGTTACGGTCACTACCACCAGAAAACGCAAAAGAAGAAAAAATTTAACACGTGTAGTATCGGAAAAAGGCCCACGGAAATAGCTGTATCTCAGAATAAAATCAACATTTTGGAGTTTTGAATAATGCAATGGAAAGAGGAGGAAAATTCCTATTCAAAATTTCAATAAAAAAATTTTTAAGTTTAAGGTGTATATAAGCCCTTAATTTGGAAGAGTAATTGAAATCGTACCACATCCTTGATCGTCTTTCAATGATTAATAGACTTTTTTTAAACTCGATGCTATTTCTTTGACGTTTTTGCATTGGATATTATTTTAATCCCGATAGGTGTTTATCTTCTGATCAGTCCAAGTCAATGTAATTCAACACAGGTGCACAATCAAGTACATAAATGTGAAATAGCATCTGATATTAATTAACATTTCAAAGGACGCTCATTAAAATAAAGTGTGATAATTAAGTGCAATATAATTACATATTAAGAACGAGGTTCATAAATTTGATTTAAAACTAATTTTATAAATATCAAGAATTCAAGTGCAAAATACTGTGGTTGTTAATATTGTTAGGGCTGAGCTTAGAAAATTTGTCTAAAAAAATTTTATGAACATAGTGAAAAGAAAATTAAACAAATTAACTGCGTATTAAAAGACTTTAACGAAGCAGAGATCAGTCCTGCATTGACAGTTGCAACGCCTTAAAGCACGACAGGTACAAAGTAATTAGGAAGGTCTGGAGTATACTTATGTATACGTACATAACGAGAGAGAGAGAGAGGGGGGGGGAGAGACAGATCTAGTGAAAAGAAGCTTGTTCATCACGAAAACATCGAAAAGAGTCGGGAGATACATCTCTTTTAAGCGCGACTAATGAAGTCCTGTATATACATGTATACAAAACCACACACGTTCACGTTAAACTTTCGGCACTATACATAGCTGAAAGGTTAAGCTCGTAATATATACATTCCTTGAAGCCGCTTTGCTGTTTTTCAAGCGTGCAATGCGAAGGACGAGAAAAATCTTTTATCTATAGAAGGGCCGAAATGTGAGAAACGAGTCTGTATATTGTTTCTTTTGCTTCTCATCTTCTGATCCATGTTTACGTTTGATTAAAATATACTCAGCATAATAAAAAGCTGCATCTGATCAAGTTTTTGTTTTTTCTTTTTCATAATATCAATTGGATTGTACTGCATAAAATATTTACTTAATTAATTATGTAATAGGTGAACTGCACGTCGTTAGCATGTTAAAACTTTTCATTCCACATAGGTTCTTATTAATGGTTATTTTCTTGATTATGAATAACGATTTTTTTTAATTTAAAAAATCTCATTGTTACTACGACTATGTAAGAAAAATTGAGGTAGTATTTACACTGTACTGACATAGTAAAATGTAATTGTAATTCAAAATTTCAGACTACGGCAATATTATTAGAAAATATATTTCTAATCTCAATGCCGAAGAGAACTGATTGTATTCAGCATTTCTATGTTGTAAAGATTATTATTAATTAAAATAATAAAAAAACGACCTTTGAATGGGTTCTCTGTATGAATTCCACATTAACCCATTAACAACGAAGCGGAAACTTCGGCGTTTATGGGTTAACTCCAGTTTTTGCGTATTCTCATGTTAAATGATTGAGCTAAAGCTACAAGTTAAAAATTATTTTACTTGAAAGTAATAATTAATCTCTCACCGAATCCATGAAGTTACAAAAATATCTATTGAGATTGCCTGCTCACTGATTAAGTTAGAATTAATAATTTTTTATTTATTCTTGTTGAGTCATCACAGGCTTGATTGTGGATTTTTAACAATTGTTATAAATAATAAAAATAAAATTGATCTCATAGTTTTGCTAGTGTCACTTTTACTTCACATGGCATACTGATCTAATGCAAAAGTAAACTTGCCCTAAAATTTATAAAAATAGGGCACTATATTTTAATTGTAAGGAAATATTGTGGATTAGCTTTTTTCAGTTATTAAAAATAACATTCGTACAAATTGAAGCAAAAAAAATTAATTCACACAAATGTTTTCTTTAATTAAAAATATACGGATCGATAATGATTACTCCCTGTATTTTAAAAGTAATCAATAATATTTAATTACAATATTCAATGCCGAGAAAATAAGATGTAACCTTGTTTTCAAAGAAAAAACGATATTAGGAAAAAGTATGCCGTAATATAATTTATGTGTGCGTGTATTTATATTGTCACTATGTATTGAATGTGTTTCTGCCGATAAACAGAATGATGTTTGCATTCGAACATTTGGGCAAGTCCGAATGAAGGATTCCATTAATGTTATGCAATAGGCATGTACATACGATGTATTTGACTGGGAAAAAGACTTCAATTGTCTAAACTTCTTTTTAGGCTCAATCGATCACGAAGCTCTTGACTGTTTTTTTTGTGAAACATTTTTTCCGTAAAATAGAGTACCCACTCTTATAGAAGTTAATAAAGACAGTTAAATTATAAAAATCATCTTTCTATTAATTTTGTATCGGACATGAATTTCATCAAAGGAAAATCATGCTTTTTTCATAAAATGAAAAGAATTTTTTGAGTATGGTTCATTTAAAGAGGTATTGATATAAACAAGTATACGTGACTATACTTTTTTAGGGGTATGTTGTAAACACATAAGTTTTCATGAATTTCATGAATTTTCGTCTTTTATTTTCAATCAACCGTATGGGCGATGGCAGGTCAGTTTAGAGGTCATAAAATAGTAAAAAATTAATCCAGCTGGCAAAAATCATCGTCAAAATGCCTCAGTGCCTATTTCCATAATTTTTTATAATAATAAAAATTGAAAAATAAAGCCGAGATTATCAACGATTATCATCGAATCGAGAGAAGTATTTGTCAATTTTTCCATTTGAATTTTTTATCAATTATGTATATATTCAAATTCAAATGTGCCATATGAGTCATCGGCATGGAAAGTGTCACACTTTATGCAGATACGTATATTTGTATATATTGTGCGCGAGCACACGAAGCGGTTGGGAGACGATTTTCCTCACTATGCTGCATCAGCACATAAATATATATCGTGTTCTGGCTGTCCGCTTTCTGTCGTATAATAATTAATACATAAAGCTGTGAAGCTTTCGCTTGCTCAATTATTCTATATAGCCTGCGGAGCTTCGGTCATTGCTGCAGTTAGCCCCATGTGTCATCGAATACATGTATGTGTACGGTGGTTCGACATCCACAGCTACTCTTGAAATCGTCTCTTTTCTCTACTGTGTAAAGGTTTCATTGTATGATTCAAACAGGCTACGCAACACATACAAGTGTGTACCTATATATATATTATCCTCTCTTAAAATAATGATGACCCTAGAAGTGAAGCCAATCTATTCGGCCTCTGATTGGTCGACTGAATTTTGACTTGAGTCGAAACGTAATAAAGTGACATCTACGGTCAAAATAGCAACT
>CACVKI010145983.1:9163-35423 GCA_902732785.1 Trichogramma evanescens | reverse complement strand
GACTATGAATTGTTCGAGAAGTCGGCGGATTTCGAAAAATATCGGTATGGCCGCGACGGCGGAAAATTGGTAAAAACAGCGAGAAAAACAAAGAATATAAAGCTATCGAGTCAGAATCTGTCGCTCTACGAACTAATCCGTTTACAACCCGATGAGCTGGCAAAACGAGTCACATTGAGGGAGTTGAGCTACTTTGCGGGCTACAGCCAATTTTGTAAGCTCCCCAAAAAGCTTGGCGAAGCTTGTGTTTTGCATCTTTGTGAGATGATATCGAGAATGTTTTTCCGGAGTTGGGCAACGATATCTTTCTTGGACCTGACACGCTGCAAGTTGCCGGTTCTTTGCTGTGAAAAAATCATCGAGAATCTAAAGAACGAAGACTACCATCGTATTTGTTTGGCGGATGCTCTACAAAGCTCGTGATGTCAATAAGCATATTTGCAGTCTTTGAAGTTATTTAATGTTGTATATTATCCATCGTCATTCATTCAAATAAATAAATTTAAAAAATGAATTTCGATTTTTTTGTTTATATGCACACGATTATTACATGAAAATAAATTTGGAACTTGCTGGAACAAGTTACAAACGAATTAAATAATGCAGCTGTTTTGTTACCGTATTTTGAATTTCAATATACTTCAAGTAACACGCAGATCTAAGGTAAAACCGGTCTTTTTCAGTTTCATCATTTTTCCTCACCCAAAAATTTTTTTTATTGATAAAGTTATTTTGAAAACGGTCAAGTTTTACGTTTTTCCTAATGTGGTGGACTTGGGTTTCTCATCTAAACGTGCCTCGAACAATTTCTGCTCGAGCAGAGCTCCTCGATATTATCGATCGATCCGCATCCATTCGAGAGCCGCGTCGATTATATACGGCAACGATCGACGCTACTTACTTTAACATGTGCTTTTGCGGCCTTTCTCGCGATGATCATCGTGCGGGTGGCATAATCCTCTCTCGAGATTCTCGGTTATAATGTATATGTGTGTTTCTGTGTGTAAATCCAACTGTCGATTAACTGAAATCATGATCGTTTCACTCGGCGAGTTCTTCTTCGCATGCGATCGCTCTCGAACGTGGCGGTGGTTTCATCTTCTCTATTATACACTCCGCACTTGTGCGGATTTTAACACACACAGCTTCCATACGTATAACTAGAGCGAGGAATTAAACTCTCGTGTAGGTAAAAGAAAAAAAAATTAGCGTATCGATTATTCATTTGTGAATTTTTCATTGATGGATTTCTCTCTCTCTCGGTGAATATTATCCGCGGGTGGTCACGCACATAAGTATATAAGTATACAAAAAAAAATCCGCTTACGCAGCGTATAAGCGCGTGTACGTACACGATATATAGCCAATAATACGCGCCTTATAACGAGCGTATAATAAATTTGATCGAAATCAATAGGCTCGTTAATGTATGTATGTATGTCCAATAATACAACGTGTAAGTGGAAGAAGAAAAAAAAAAGAAGATATGTGTTATATCGCCATTGAGAAAACGTGAAATCGATTTATTACGTAAATTATCGCGAGGCTTTAACGACGTGTTTATTTTCCTACTTTATTCTTGAGAGACAGAGAGAGAGAGAAACGATCTCGAGAGCTAATACGATTGGCGTGTCGGCATTAAATAGACAACAATTAATGTCTATGATTTTCTCATTAAGGCGACTAGCCGCCGCCGCGATGATCTGCGTGTGGCCTCAGATACCAGAGCGGATTTGGTTGCGCGGGTATATAATACCACTCTCGTAAAGCACTGATTTTTTTCTTAACCGAGTGTGACGTACGTATGTAGACTCCAATATAGGCGCAGGTGCATCGAAAATCTCACAACTCGCTCGTTTTCTCGAAAACACGAGATCCGCGCAGCAATGGCATTGAGAGCGCATGAGGTCGAGTCAAGTGCAAGAGAGTAAAGAGAGACGCGCGTGAGTCGTAACTCACCATACAGACACACTGCTGTCTGCCTATTGTTATCGTCATTTGCCCGGCTTTGTTTGTACGAACACGTTGTTATATATATATCGAGTGTATGCGCGCGCGCGAGTATCATCGTTTCGCTGCCGCGCGCGCGCGAAGAAACAATAACAATTGCCACACGCTGCTCTCTCGCGAGGCAAGTCGTTGGCGTTTTACGCTCTCGGAAGCGCCACTTATACACGATCGCAGCTGCAGCTGCTGCTGCTGCTGCTGACGCTTTCGCACGGCAATGAATTTTGCGTTCGCGAGGCATGAAAAACCTTCGATGCCCCGCGCGCGCGCGCGTGAGTGCAGTTCGAGATTTCGAAAGCGACTAAAATTGGACTCTATACGAGCAACTCTTCTCTCTCTGAGGCATTTATATTTTTGCCGGCCGCCGATGATTTCCGTTGCGCAGACGTATGTATCTGCATACGCGCATATATACTCGACAATACGTGCGAAATTGCGGGACACGCGCGCGCGCGCGAAAATGCACTGTACACACAGGGAAAATAGCAGCAGACGCGTTTACAAAATATTGAGGAAAAAAAAAGAAAAGAAAGGATCGCTAGGGAGATTTTTTTCTCGCGATCATAGCTGCCATTGTCGATTTACGCGTTATATACAGACACATGCGCGCGCGTTTGGAGCCGCTGAATAGACGATGAGAACGCCTGCACTCCTGGTATAATACGTGGCTGCAACATTGATTTTCTCGAAACTTTTACGATCCGCTCGGGTAAAAGAGAGAGAGAGAGTCGAAGAGCACGAGCTATATATCTATATACCATACGTACCATCGAGCAGCATAGACGCGATGGAAATCGATGAATATAAATTCGCTGCGTGCAGCAGCGCATCGTTGCGTTTTATATAGATATTATAGTCTCGACGTGCTGCAGTGTGCAACTTCGGTGCACTCGGTATGGTCTGCATGAGCAGCAGCAGCGAAGCTTCGACACATACTATATAATAAGCTAATTAACTCATTAATCATGGCAGGCGATGCGCGTCGATCCCGTCCCGTATACGTTATAAGCTATATGTATAAACGAGAGAGCCGATAATAGCCGACGATCGCTTCTGTAGCGCTTGGGACTGCTCGATGCACGATGTATACGATTTTTCGCCAAGGTAAATCGCAGCAGCAGCAGCAGCAGCAGTTCTCAAGTTGCACGTACGTACATACGTACGTAAGCTCTGCAGCAGCCGCGAATCAATCCGTCGAGAGCAGAGAGAGCTCCTTTATATATATATACGCGTACCTATATACGGTGCACGGCCATCGCGCGGTGCAATTAGCTTCCTCCCATAGCCGTTTATTAAATACCATGCCATTACACCTCTCTCGTTGCAGCGGCAGCGATCCTCTCTCGATGTATTATTTATAAACTACTCAGTGTGTAGCGTATGTACCGCAGGAATTGGCAGCGTGCCAATTGCTATTCTTTTTTTCTCTATTTCATTGAAAAATACCGTAGAACCTGCAACCGATGCAGTTGTTGTTGTTGTTGTTGTTGTGGCAATTGTTGTATCGCGCGGGGGTACACCTCGATCGTCTCGTCAATTGCACTCGTTGACTTATCGATGGCAAATATTTTCCATCGCTCGCGAGCGAGCGCCTGCATAAAAATATATATCATTTGGCGCAATAATTCATTCTTTATATCGTGTAATAAGCGCGCGCCGAGAGCATGTGTGTATGTCTGTGTATGTGTGTATATAGGACGATGAGTAATATACTCGATGTCTCGAGTATATAAGTATATATAATATGCAAAAGTACGATAAGCGAGCGAGGCCTGCTATATGTATATGAGGGAAAAAACGACGAGTCAACACCGTGGGCCAATACCTGTGTGTGTGTGTGTATGTATAGCAAGTATAACGTCGAGGCACGAAGAGTTTAAATATCGCTCATGCTCTCTACTCGCTGCCACTGCTGCTGCTGCTGCTGCTGAGAGAACCGAGGGAGGGAGGGGACCCAAGGAGGAGCGCAGGTAACTATATATAAGTCGCATTCTTCTCAACGGCAGCAGCAGCAGCAATGGCCAAAGCTGTAATCAAGTCATCAGCGGCATAAAAATTTATTAACTACATTTCAGCGACACACCTTTTGACGAGCTTTTTTTTCTTCATCCTTTCCTTCTCTCTCTCTCTCTCGCTCTGGCCTGGCTTAATGAAGTTATTGGCTCACTCGTAACTGCGTCTCTGTGTGCGCGAGTCAGTGTGTACACTGGTGGTACACAAGTGTGCGAGATTCGTATACGTGTGCGTTAATGATTACGAGGCTCTCTCTCTCTTTCTCTCTCTCTCTTGAGGGCAAATACTTTGGTCGATTAAAAAAATGCAAAAACATTAAGCTCCGCAGTCGAAAAAGAAGGAGGTTGAGTATGTGTGTGTGTATGCACATATAATAGTCGCTCTCTCACGACAGAGAGAGAGAGAGAGAGAGAGAGAAGCCAACGGCAACGAAAACGAGCGAACAAGAGAAAAAGAGACAGAGAGAGAGAAAGAAAGGATAAGCATCGGTCGGGATAATTTTTTAACGGCGACGGCGGCGGCAGAGGCAGTGGCTGGACTCTATGTATGTATAGCTTGCTGCAGTAAGCACAAGAAGCGATCTACTCGCGGCGCATCCATGCACTGCCCAGCGATTTATAATAGATGCGGATCATCGGAGTAATTTGGCGCGATTACGCAAATGTCATGTTTGCACTCGAGTTAAGGTATATATATAAAGTATAAAGTATAAAGGCGCGCGTCACGTAGTGTGCGGGTTGGGTGTGCCACGGAACATTACACGCAGCGCTACGTATAACAAGCTCGCGTCGATCGACGATCCGCGAGCGATTTGTGCACCCCCTCCTCCCGCCTTTCTTCTTCCAACTTTATTATTGAATAAAGAGCCGCGCGCGCGATATTGTGGAAATTTGCCGGAGCAGAGCGCGGAGAGGTACATCGAGGCCTGCGTTATTAGGGCGCTGCGCTCGCGGGATGATCGTGACGCGGCGCCGCCTGCACTTGCCCGGGCTTCTATATGTACATTATATACTTATACGTGGTCGAGTGAGAGAGAGCTTGCCTCGCTTCGCAGCCAGCTCTGCCTGATCGCTCGCTAACTGAGAGAGGAGTTAAAGACTGCCCCCGAGGCTTCTGCGCGCAGCTCCGATCTCCTCTCTCTCTTCTCTCTCTGTATGCACTGCTCGCACGTACACACACACACAGGCCAAACATCTCCGTGCGCATTGCACTTATCGGATGATTCTCTCTCTCTTTCACCTCTTTGTACTGTTGTTGTTGTTGCTGTAGTTGCTAAGTTAAAGATCGTCAAAGTGAGAGAAAGAAAGACAGCCGGTTATCTAGCCAATTGCAGCAGCAGCAGCAGCAGTCACTGGCTAATGCTCTTTCACGCTCCAGCTTGCAGTTTTATTTTTACGCGTTTTTTCTTTCAAGTGAAATTTCTTTACGTGCGTTGGGTAGATCGAGTGAAAAATGAGCGAGCGCGATCATCTTAGAAATATATAGACTCTTCAGAGACGGACTTGTTCGCGTTTAAAGACTGGGACTTTTCAAAAGCTTTCATAAAGCTTACTCTTAAAAAAAACGTATGAAATGCTAAAAAAGAAATATATTATCCTGCTTTCTAGGTGTACTCATTTTTGATCTAGCATCTAGCCTGAATTGCTCTTCTATCGAAGTGACTACGCAAATTTTATCTAAAATACTTCAACCCTGCAGAAAAACCAAAAATGCTAACATTTTCAAATTATTAAAAAATAACACTTTTCATGTTTATTGTATAAATTTGAAAATAATCTACGAATTCTAACGTTTTGAGTCTTGAATACAAGCTTAATTGCTCTTTTTTCACTCAAAAAAACAACTTATCATTGAGTTTCCTCTAAAATGAAGCGAAAATATTAATCACCTCACGAAATAGAATCATGCAGGATTTGATTGGAACGACGACTTATGACTTGAATTTCCATTGACCTAAGTGGAACATGAAAAAAAAATTATAATGCATATTTGCGCTATTTTCTTGAGCTAAACTTGGGTAGGAGTACAGTTTAACTTGTATTAATTGAAAACTATTTATGAATGCACATTCTAGTGACATTCAGTGCAAATCTCAGGCGACGGTAAACGAGCGGCATAACCTGCGCACAACAGCTGATCAATGTAAAACGCGAACAACGAGCAGACGCATCTGCCTACGGACTATTTAGTTAAGCTAGCTCTAGTTACTTTCATCATACGAGCAACAATGAAAACTTGACTAAAGCAGTACTCTGAGGTACCTCCTTAACCTCAATTGATTGTTTTCATTCGAAATTTTTTAATGAATTTTCTGGAAAATTTGTTATTAATATATTTTTATGAACGCTTACATGTAATAGCTTAAATTTTTGCTTTAATATAAGATTGAAAAATATCGATTACAACTCTTAGCTGTTATACGCAAGCGTCATATTTATCTCGTTTACTTGTACTATTTCTATCACCTTAACCTCATCTGCTGGTATTCATCGATATTTGTAAACATTTCGAGCACTCGGAATTACTCAGTTCTTTCTCTTGCTCGCGTTGAATCGTCGTCATTTCGAGTTCAAGATTTGCGAATACTATTGAAATAATTTTAATTTCATTTGAAATATTGAAACATCAGCCATAAATTCAACGAAATGGAGTCCCATACATTCAACTATGCTGCTGAGTAATTATTATTTTGCGAATTGAAATAACAACATAACCAAGTAAATATTTTTTTAATTTTATCGATATTTGTAGAGTGAAAGAAGAATTCAATGATATGTATTATTACGAAAATGATGGTGGCGAAACGGAAGAACAATCATCCGATACTAAAAATTTGCAATTGCTCAGATGTCTGCAAGAGAATACCGTAAGTTGATTGATAACTATGATTGATTAAATTATAATTTTTGAGAAAATTGTTATATAACTTTAATTTTATATCAGAATAATACGCTTGAAGAACACGACGGAACTAATGAATTTCAACCTAACCAAAATATTAAAATAGAATTTGAGTGCAAAGATGAGAAACCCGATGTGAATTCATTAGTATCTGATGAAGTGAAGGAAGGAATTCATAAATGTCAACCTAACCAAGAAATTAAAATAGAATTTGAGTGCAAAGATGTGAAAGTCGATTTAAACTTATTAGCACCTGTTAAAGTGAATGGGTTTGATGGATATGATGATGTCAAAATTAGCGAAAATTTTGCAACTCATTCCTCGATTAAAATAGAAACTGAGATCATAATCAAAAAAGAGTTTTACAGCGATACTATGAAAACTATAGATTTAGATACTGGAAGTAAACTCTACGGTCAGAAAATGAAGATGCGTCCTTTAGTAAAGAGAAGAAAAAAATCTATGCAATGCAAGTTGTGTTTGGAAAAATTTTCTTCAAAACAAAATCTAAAGAGACATATTGATATGGTGCATAAGTGTATCTCTTACCCGTGTGACATTTGTGGAAAGTCATTTAAAAACAAAGCTTATCTCAAGATTCACATTGATTCATTGCATCATCGACAAAAATTTCACGAATGCGATATATGCGGGAAGTCATTTGCACAAAAAAAAAATCTGAAAATTCATATTGACCAGTGCATAATTGTATTGCTTACCCGTGTGACATTTGTGGAAAGTCATTTAAAGGCAAAGCTTATCTCAAAATTCACATTGATTTATTGCATAATGGTCGAAAATCTTACAACTGCGATATATGCGAAAAGTCGTTTGGACTTAAGCATAGTTTGAAAACTCATATTGAATCAGTGCATAATTATATTGTTTACCCGTGTGACATTTGTGGAAAGTCATTTAAAGGCAAACATTATCTGAAGTCACATATTGATTCAGTGCATAATGGTCGAAAACCTCACAGCTGCGATACATGCGGAAAGTCATTTTCATTCAAGGGTGCTCTGAAAATCCATATTAATATGGTGCATAAACGTATCACTTACCCGTGTGACATTTGTGAAAAGTCATTTAAAAGCAAAGGAACTCTCAAGTTACACATTGATTCATTGCACAATGGTAAAAAAGCTCACATCTGCGATACATGCGGAAAATCATACGCACAAAAAAATGCTTCAAAATTACACATTGATTCTATCCATAATCGTATCAGTTACCCGTGTGGCATTTGTGGAAATACGTTATCTCATAAGAGTAATCTGAAAGTTCATATTGATTCAGTGCATAATGGTCGAAAATCTCACAACTGCGATGAATGCGGGAAGTCATTTACACAAAAAGGTACTTTAAAAGTACACATTGATTCTGTGCATAGTTTTATCAATTTCCCATGTCACATGTGTGAAAAGACATTTAAAAGCAAATCTTATCTCAAGTTGCATATCGATTCATCGCATAATGGTCGAAAACCACACATCTGCGATACATGTGGGAAGTCATTTGTACGAAAAGGTGCTCTAAAAACCCATATTGATAGGTTGCATAATTGACGGAAACCGCTCTACTGTGACATTTGCACAAAATTGTATCTGAGAAACATGTCATTTATAAGATTAAATTCTAATGTAAATTATTAAAAATTAATTCAAATTCACTGTGTTCAATTTTTTGTGGTATCATTAAAATATTATAGTTGGAATTATTATAAACGTGGCTGATTCATTGGCAAGTTTCTTTTTCCTTAGAATTAAGTACTTACTCATTACTTTATTTCTATACAATTCATCTCACACTTTTCCAAAAAAAAAAAAAAAAATAACGAAACTAAGGTAAAACCCTATTTCATATATTTTACCCTTCATTTAAAAAATTTGAACAAATCCAAACTTTTTTAGCCTAATATTAAAGCTCAACTGCTCAACCGCAAAATAATAAAGAGCTTCAGTGGCAAAGAGCTCCCTTCTAAAATTATGCTCCTTCTTATTTTCATTTTTTTAATTTGTTAATTACGACGATTATACTCTCGATGTCACACACGGGCAGCTACGTAATTGATCCGCCTCGACCGCTGCATCGCATCGCGGCTACCCCATAACGGAAAATAAATTTCCATGCAGTCAAAAAAATAAAGCTCTCGCTCATAACGATCGTGGCAAACAATTGCGGTGTGCGCGTCGTGCAGCCGCAGCTGGCGATCCGCGCGTGCAATGCACAGAGAGCGGGGCCGAGGTAGCGCGCGCCAGGATGAAAATTTTCACTTGCCGAGTTTCAGCAGTAGCAGCAGCAGCAGCAGCAGCAGCAGCAGCAGCAGCAGCAGTGGATTGCGTTATACATATATCGATGTAGATTTTACAGCTACTTATGTACACTATACTCGATCGGTTCGCGCTGCTGGAGCTTATAACACAGTATGAGTCTGCGTGTGTGTCTGTACGTGTGAGTGCATCGAGCTGCATCGTTGCTGCTGTACTGCACAAGAGTGACAGCAGCAGCACACGGCGCGGGCTTGTGCAGGTATAATACACCACTGTGCGCTCTGCACGCGAGTAAGCGAAACGGGCAATTATCAACCATTCCTCGCAAATGGCCGATGCTTAGCGATAATTATGCATCGAGAGAGAGAGAGAGAGAGAACTGCATCGAACATATACATACACATATATACGCGTGTGCAGTAGCTGCCTATCCGCGAGCGCTTATGTATATTACAGCCTACATATTAAATTCCTGCGCTTATACTTCGAGGACATTCGCCATACGGGGCGCCCTCGAGCGCGTCGACGCTTGTGTTTTATATTATAAATGATGATACGACATCGCGTATGTAATGTACCGATACTTTGTCGTGTACTTTGAGAGCCAGCACACGCAAATGGCATTGTCGCGCGATCGGTTCTCTGCTCGCCTGCGTCTAATGAGAGCAAATTGTCCGCGCGCGCACGAATACAGTATATCGAGCGAGGTACGAAAACAATAGCTTAAAGATCTCGATGATTTTTTCTCGAAGGAATCGATGTGAACTTATCTGACCGAAAAACTAGTCAAATTGCAACGGCTGTTTAGTAAAAATACTCATCATAAAGAATGTCTTAATCACCGATAGAAGACTATTTTAAATGTTTAAAAATAGGCACATCACTATTGATTGGCTTGTTTCTGGCAATTTTTTTTTGTTACAATTATGTCACAAATATCAATATGAAAATGACAATTGAACTATTTCCGAAAATTTCGACCAGCTTTCAATCACTTTGAATACGATAATATACTACTTTGAGCCTTCAACGCTAGATGGCGAGTACCTACATACCTGCAAATCTGCAAGTGGCAAAGTAAAAGCAATTGTATAAGTCAAAGTAAGGAGATTAACAAGTCAAACTATGTAATATCGTAAAAAAAGATCCCGCGCATTACACTGGTAATTGCGATAAGACAAAGGAGAGACGATCTAGATCGTACGCTTATAGTCTTTTACATATACGCGTTATGTACATCAGCGATCGCACACAGGTAAATAAAAGACTAATGCCTGCGCATCGCAAACGGCGTGTCAAGCACTGGCATTACGGAGCTCGAAAGCACGAGCTACATACACACACACACACACACACACGTACGTACGTGATACAGGGTGTACGCATAAGTACTGTAACCGCTGGACGCGCGGACCATAATGACGATCTCGAGGAGCTGCACCAGCGTCTCTCGAGCCTAGCTACGTCAGCTTCGATGGTTGCTCGCGTGCTACGTATGCGTTAAGTCCGACACAAAACGGCCTTTGATGCAGCAGCTATTACCCCCTCGATCTATGCTACATAAAACCCGAGTGAAATGCTCCGGGGCGCACGAATACGCACGACGCTGAATTTCCTTGCTCTTTTTGGTTTTTTACTTTTTGTTTTTGATTTTGTTTTTTAAGCTGATTGCAACGGTACTTTCGTGCTCGCTGCTGCTGCTGCTGCTGCTTCATTTCGACTCGTGAAATGACAGAAACGATCTTTTATACGGTGGTGGCCCGCATTCGAGCGCGCGTGAGCCAAAGTATCCGGAATGCAGGCAACTTGTATCTCTCGCGCTCTCTTGTCACAATCCGCGCGCGCGGCAATTACATATTATATTATGGCGTTATGAAACACGAACTCATTGGCCGCGGCGCGAGAAAGAGCCTAGGCTAAAAATGGAGAAAAAACTGAGGCGAGAGAGCTGGGAAATTAGTTGCACGATCGGCTATTACACGCTAATTCGTACTTAGTTTCTGTACCGAGAGACGTTGTAGTAGTATAATATACATTGGCAAGTGTAGCGCGTGTTCACCACGCGACACTTAATAAAGCTCTTCCGTAATGGGGCTCGGTGTACATTCCTCCGCAGCGGCGCAAATGATCCTCGTAGTACGCGGCTGCATTTTAATACACGTCTCGGCTGTATAATAATCGTATATGCAGTGCGGTGCGAGGATCGAAACGAGTTAGAGCTGCCGATGCAGCTTCGAATGATCATCACGCACTCGCTATACTGCTGCGTTAAGAGAAAAGTCAGTGCCCGGTTGTGTGCCTCGCTCACATTCAATTGCGCAATTTGAAAATTGTCTCGAGTGCAAATATCGGCCTATACATCGTCCGCGCAAGTGCATTCGAGATATAATACATAATACGTAATATCTGAAGCAAAGTTGCGCGCACGCGTTACGAGTGCCTCTAGGCTCGCTAACTATAACGCGCGATCGGCAAAATGTGAGAATCGTTCATTTGGAAAATCTCTCGACACATACACGGACGTTTCGCGTGCGCTTAACTATACGTCTTTCAATTCTCTATATATACATTTACACCCCGATCTGCGTTTCTCAGCTGCAGCGCAGCTTCCGCCTTTTGCAGCGGAGCTCGCAGTGCAGCCGTACAACTGATCATCGGAAGGAGCAAATTCACGACTCATTTCCAAGTGTATTAACCCGGAGAGACTCGCGGACTCGTACATGTGTGTGCGCGCAATTATCCGCGCGCGCGCGCTTAAACGCGTACACATGTAATACAACAAGTCAAATTCCATATAGCGCGCGCGCGGCTTTAATGACCCTATATTTCTCTCGCATATACCTGGGCATTATGTTTCAACGTGCTTCATCGGCGCGGAGTGATTTACTATTTTATACCGACGATAATTCAATTATATCGGCTTTGTGTTTTCTTTATCACCTTGGCGAGATTCGAGAGCGCAATTAGTAAAACGGCCTTTACGAGCAATTTTTTTTTAATTATCACTAGACCGCATTATGGATTTTTATGTAACGCAAGATGATGATTGTGGAGGTTTTTTCCAATCGCTTGAGCGCTTCGCCTCGTAATTGGATTTAGATTTATAAAAATAAAAAAAAACGTTTTGTAGAAATTGACCAATCGCAATCGCTGATTGACGAGCATGTCTAATTGTTCAAAAGTATAATTAAGCGACGCGTAATTAGCGTATACGTGTATTATTGTTTGGAAAAAATCCAAACCGGGCTGATTCTATTTTCGTTTTGCGCAAATGTCAGAAGGAAACTCATGACGAAAAAAAAAATTAAGTAACGATGTGTTACTCGGAGCGTCATTTGGAATTCTATTAGGCGTTTTTGAATATCTATTCAACACCTCATCACGCGCGCTCGCGCTTGTATATGTTTATAATGTGGTCGTGCTTGAAAAGGCAACGTGGCGCCTCCAGCTCGGCGAGTGAGTGCACTTATGAATTCAAACGCACCGTGTGCCGATGGTTATAAATAACGCATCGCAGCTTTGCTATAATGCAGCTCGTATACACGAGTTTATACTACGAGTGGGATCGTGTGGTTCGGTGTTGAATAAAAATTCAAAAGCTAAGCTGGTAAACAGTCAATGCGCCTCGTTTTTTGTTTGTTATTTAATGACCATTTTATGACTTTGAAAATTTGTGCGAATTGCCATTTAAAAATACTTTCATTGTAGTGACATTTAATTTTCTACATTTGAAATGTTAATGTTTTAGTTGGGTATTTTAATCTGTTACTAGCCGGTATTGAATGTGTTAAGTTCGGTGGTGTTTAGTTTGATCCACGATGGCTGAGAGAGGAACTGTCGGTAGGTCCAGACGTGTTCTTTGCTCGAAAGTGTGATCGAGAGTGCATAGGTCTCATCATCTCGCCGCCCTATATACTCAAGACCCAGGAGAGGGGGAAGACTTGGAGAGATGGCTTGCGTCGGATTTTAATAAAGTCCGACGACTTTTCGAACAGTGGCCCAAGAGGGTCGAAACCGAAAAGAGTTTCAGAGTTTGCACTCCGAAACCTACGCCTAAAATACGCGACTTGGCGTATATCAAATGCATTTATCGTTGGAAACTGTGTTTCGACTTATATACAACTATTTTTACTTTGCCACTTGCAGATTTACGCATAAAGGCACTCGCCATCTAGTGGTAGAAGCTAAGAGTAGTATAATATTATTTAAATTAGCCGAAAACTGATCTAAATTTTTTGAAAAGTTTATTTGTCATTTGTCATTTAAAAGCGCGAAAAAATGTAGCGTTTCTAATAGAGTTAAATTTTACACATTATTTTAATTTTTTTCGTTTCAAAAAAAGTTATAATATTTTTATTCATAATTTAATTTCTATCAATTTTTATGAATGAAAAGTTTTTAAAATTTAAATTATATCGTATTTTAATCATCAATTACAGTAGCTATGAAATTATTGAAATTAAATTAATCTAAATCTGGGTACTCGCCAGGCGGAAAGGTGACAGGCAAATTACTCCAATCGATACAATGTATCCCGCTAAAATAAGTCCCACTGCAACGTTTTGGGAGACGTGATTCGGTTGTATGTGATGACGTAGTATCAGTTTTACAAGAAGGAGCTGCAAAAAAAAAAACAAATCAAGTACATACATTCAAATTCATTTTTAGTTACATATCGTAATAAATAAAAATTGAACTTTGTTCATTCCATGTTTAAATAATATTGGCTGTCAATGTTTTGTTTTCACTCGACTTACTTATGGAATAATTAATCGACGAATTATCTCCAAGTCCGACCAAGAATCCTGCGTGTACGATGAACGAGACGATATGTACAGACCATATCGCCATCACGCACACACGCAAACTCTGGAACGACGGGACGCGCGTGCGAAATTTCTGCAATGACTCGACTCTCCTCGGTGGACGCGACGATTAATATTCGAATAACGCATCGAGCATCAGCGAATCATTATCAGTTGGCGTACACGCGTACGTTATAAAGATGTAGTATAGATCGAGCTGCGTATATTATTATATACATAATATGAGACGCTCGAAGCTCGACGCCTCTTATAAATAATAATATACTAAATTCGCGATCGTCGTGCGCGTTGCGTCTCGCATTGATAATGAATCGTAGAATATAGGAGCCAATTGCTGCAATCGTATTCTTTCTCGCGGCTCTCACACAGCTCGTGTAATATATTATTTTATATATGTACTTTGTTAAAAGCCGTGTGTCTTTGTTATTCGCAGCTTTTATACACGTGAGTTTGATAATTGCCGGATTGCGTTTGGAATTAGCCAACGTAAAACACACAACAATGTGTCGCTTGGCTAGTGTAGGAAAAATATTGTCTCCTCGAATATCTCTCGAGCTTTTCGAGAGTGCAGAGTGTTAGTGTGAGTGTGTGTGCGAGAAATAAATCGTCGAACCGAGCAATCCGTTGGCGCTCGTGTACTTAAATACACCACCACTGCCACCACCACCACCAGCGAGTCTTTATTGATATGCCATGAGAGAGGCTCGCGTTTCTATTGTATGCAAAATTACGTCTTGATAAATGACTCGCTATACGAGCTTAAAGACGAGATTTATCAGCCCGATTGAAACATTAAGATTGTTATCGCGGATTACAGCTGTGTGTGTGTGTGTAGCGAAACATTAGATTGATTTATGTATTGATTAATGGTTGATTATTTGGACTCGAGCTAGTACGCATACATATCGAGCCAATTTCGCAGGGGTCGCTCGGGCGTGACTCCAAGACGATGCGTTACAACATACACACAGTATCGTTTTGTCTATCCATTTCTGATCTAATCGAAACTATTAAATATTTTGTTTTCTTATATACGGTTAGGGTGCTGCTATGTTGCGATGACTTACGACTCGCTCGCAGAAGGGTTCACTGTGCGCGACTTTAATATTAAACTGTCGAATTCGTTCGTAATGATTTTGCTACTGCTCTTTTGCAATTTAATGCACGCTTAGGCAAAAGGCGCAAAATCAACGGACTACTACTACTGCCGCTACTACCGCAACGCACTCGAGCGGGGGCTATATAAATGTTGGCTCTATATAATATATATCGGTCAATCAAGGAGTGGAGATACATCGCACAAGGTGCGCATTAAGGAGTTTTACAGCTAAAAAGTAGCTCACTCACACACATGCACACACGAGGTGGAGGTTTTAGTGTCTATGTGCACGCTTATGTGTAAGCATACACACACACACACACACACACACACACACACGGACACATATAGGGAAGCAATAAAGCCGGGCGAAAGATCGAGCGAAGAAAGAGAGTCGACTCGAGCTCGTTGGGCTTGTGCGGGGCGCACCACTCGGGTTAACTATAGGTTTAGCGCTGCTTTAAACCCGATGATTATGTTGTCAGAGAGAGAGAGAGAGAGAGAGAGAGAGAGAGAGAGAGAGAGAAGGCCCGTATATATGTATATAGGTGTATTATACGTAGCTGCCGACGCGTCGGGGCCGAAGGTGGGTGGAGGAAAAAGCTATCGCTCACCGCCGTCATGTACGTATAAGCGTTGCGCAGCGCACACGTTTACACACACACACATACTCGCCCTGCACAATCCTCCCCTATCAACTTTCTCTCTCTCTCTCTTTCTTTTCGTATGTATATACCGATCCATATAAAACGCGCGAATCCTTGCCCATCTCAACGCTGGCGCAGGTGTATATGCATGCATGCATGCATACATACATAAAAGCTTCGAGTCTCGTTACTTGCGTGGCAGCGCCGTGCATGCAAGTGAATGTGTGTGTGTGTGTGTGTGTGTGTGTGTGTGTGTGTGTGTGTGTGTGTGTGTGTGTGTGTGTGCACGTGGGCCTGAGCGTCGCTTTAATGTAGGGTACGTATATATATAATATATACACGAGGTTGAGTAACGCGGCGAGAATCTGTCTTCGTATGCTAAATCACTTCCGGACGTGATACTCATACGCGCGCGCGTATACGTACGTAGCAGTGCAGAAAAGCGAGGCAATAATTCCTCGTCCGATCCTCGCGCGTCGTCATCTCTCCCTCTCGCAGGGCCATCTCTCCGCTTAGTATTTTAATTATAATTTTTTTTTACTCCTCATTCTCTTTTTATTATTCGCTTGTGTTTATTTTCATTTTGTATTACTCGTATTAATGCGCCTCGTGTGCCGTGTTGCGCGCAGTACACACACGTCACACGTATATATATGCTGTATATAACACGAGCGTCGACGAGCGATATAAACATGTATATATATGTGAGCGAGCGGGGTGATGAGTGACTGAAAAACAAGTTTATGGAGAAATAATTAACGCCCATCGATGAAGTTTTTAATGTGATGTATGTACCGCGTGTGTGCACTTATGCATGTCGGTTATGTACTGTCCAGTGCGTATTAAAAAAAAAATCCCAGGCCAGACTCGAGCTCGTGCAGCCGATACACATTTAATAGTGGCTAATATTATTCATTGAAATTATGAGAAATATTTTTTGGATAAATTATAAGGTCTCGCGCACGTAATACTTTGCGCTGCTGCCGAGGAGGAACTCGTCGAGATTAATTGACTGCAAAGTCGACTAGTTTAAGGGCTGCGCAGCTTCGTGAATCGCGCGCGATCGCTGCGAACTGAAAGCGCGAACGATCGCGCATTATTATATATGCATCGCACCCGCGGCTAAGTAAGTCTATTCATCAACATTATCATTAGCCGGGGCGACGTTGGAGACCTGACGCTGTCAGCTGTGCTGCTGCTTCTGCTGTGCGACCCTTGCACGCTTGACTATACACACACAAATACACTTTACATCGAATGATAGATAGGCCGAGCTTGTGCGCTTATACAGGTATAAGATGCGGAAAACGAGTATATGCATCGAGATAAGGGACCGTTTGCGATGCGCGAGGATAGGTCGAGGGCAGGATTTATTTGCCCTGGAGATTCATCGATATGGAATGCGAGTGTGTACGCGTCAGTTGGTGTACACGCGTTGATCTGGAAAAATTACAGCGATTTTTCTCGGCTTCGTGCTATATATATATAAGTGTGATTTCGAATAGTTCGATGTGCGAAGATAGAGAATTGGTTGTTTGTTAATTGTACGTAGCTCAAAAAAACTGTTTTTAAATCAGCATCGATTGAAGCATATAAAGCTTCTTCAAAACCGTGCTTTGACTTATATAATTATTTTAACTTTGCCACTTGCAGGTTTACAGATGAAGATACTCGACACCTAGCGGTGGGAGTTTAAGTTATCGTATTTAAAGCGGTTGAGAACTGGTGTAAATTTTTTTAAACAATTAGATTGTCATATTTGTGAAATAGTTGTAACAGAAAAACGGCAAAAACAAGTGAATAATTTTTTAAAACATTTTCAATTGTCAATTTTTGGTTATTAGGACATCAGTAATGTTTAACGTTTTTACCAGGGTAGACATTCATCACATTGCGGCAAGCAATCATAATGCACTAAATTAGTAAAACGAGTGATTAATGTAATCCCTCTGCAAAACGACAAGACTCCAAAAAATAATTTCGATTGCGCTTTTACAAGGTATTAAATTTAAAAACAAACATTTGTCGTTTGAAGTATGTTTTTACTGGCGTACTGATAACAGGTTGATGTAATGTAATTCAGCGCGCGGGTAATATAATCGTTAAATAGTATTCTAATAAAATGGCATTAAGAAAATTTAATGAGCAGAATACTGGAAAGAATATATGATAAGTAGTTTAATTTAAATTAGCTCAAAAATAATAACAGAGTTACATTTTATTGTTTTAATAAACGAGGGGTTAACTTATTTATAATATTCAATTGAATTATATAAAATGAAGTACAATCTTGCATTATGTTGGTTTTTATTAAAAACCGTGATTTGACTTATACAATTATTTTAATTTTTCTACTTACAGATTTACAAATAAAAGTATAATCACCATCTAGCGGTAGAAGTTTCAAGTAGTACTATCGCATTAAAGTGATTAAAAATTGGTCTGAATTATAAATCGTTTTATTATTATTAGGACATAAATATCGTGGTCCTGTCTAAATCAGCTCCACGAGTTTAGTCTTCCGAATCAAATTCAAGCAGCGTCTTCACACAGATTTGGGGTGACTACCTCGTGTGTTAGATACCCGCAAGATAGGCAGCCGAGCCCTCCGTCGGAACGCATGACCGACCTGTTCAACTATTCTAGTTGAAATGAAGTAACTACCTCGTTGCAACCCGATGTAATACTTCAATAATTGTAAATTTAAAGAATTTTGATATTCGAGATCCTATCAAATGCTAAAAAATCGGATATTAACAATTTTTTAGTTACACCTCGAAGATGTAAGAAAAAAATGATAAAGTCTCGGCATATAAAAACCAATGAGAAATTCGATTTTTAGATGGTCAACGTACATGCGATGGAGCGCATTTTTTTCATCGAAAGTCACGAACAGCCAAACGTGAGTTATAATCATTTTTTGATGGAAAAGTTCTTTTTCAAGTAGCTAAATAAAAAGAAACCTGCAAAGTCATTGAAATTCGGCAGAATCTAACGCTTTCTGAACCGAGATTTTTCTTTAGTCGCTTCGCTCGATCCACTCGAAAATTCGAGACGATCCTCGCGCGGACACGGCCGCAATTGATGGCCACCTAAACAACGAGCAATGACTCTCTTAATTAGCTCTATACGAAAGAAAAATGGTATAGCGCGAGATGCACATTCACAAAATTGATTCGTCAAATTCCCCTGGGTGTATTCGTATATGATGTGCATAAAAATGTGTGAGTCGGGGAAAAAAAAGCGAATAAGCCGAGTCTCGTGCACACACATACGCGCGGAGAGAAAATGTTCGGAGCCCGCAGGTATAATACACTTACACAAACACACACACACACACACACAGACGAGTGTGTGCCGCGCGTATATAGCTCGAGTGATTGGCTCGGGAGAACAAGGTGCGCGAATGAATAACGAGCGCGCGACGAGATAAGTAGGCTGCCAGCTCACGCTCTGTGCTCTGTGGCTCTCTTGGCTCTGGCTCTTGGCTCTGCTCCCCGAGAGCGAGTAAAAGAGTACATACGAACGCCGTTGTATGTATGTGTGTGTGCGCTTGTGTGTATAAATAGGTGATAGCTCGCGCGAGTGTGGCCGCGGCGGTGGTGGCGCGCGTAAGAGGCGGTGCTTCCAACACATCCGTCCTTTTTCCTCCTCCACGTCGCCGCCACCGCCTCATGCTGCACCACTACTGTGTGTGTATATGTGTGTGTCGAGCGCGCCGGTCTCTCTCTCTCTCTCTGCTCTCGAATATATATATCGCGATAATGATGCCCATGTGCCGCGAGCTCATTCACTGCTTAGGAGAGCTCCTTTTTTTTTCTCTCTCTCTTGCGCACACTCTAGTTTCAGCCCTACTGCTTGTACCTATACACTCTCGTTATTTTTATCGTCGAGAAAGGTTTTCGCGCGCGTTGATTCGTTTACGAGTCGCAACTTGACGCTTGTCATCGTGTGACGGATGCCCATTCAACGAGCTTTTTTCGCTCGTAAATCACTCGGACTAATTAAACACATTGATTGTGAATTGATTGTTTTTTACGTAAAATTTATTACCGACTTCGTCACCTGAGTGACCCGTTTACGTTAACCAATTTGTTTCGGTTTCTCTGTCTCTTTTGTTCTACGTTGAGGCGATGACAAGATCTAATCACACGAAGAATGTTAGACTTTTGCTTTGAAAATTTCTTTTGTAAACAAATAAACTGAAATTTTCATCGATCTAAACTTAGATGATGTTTCAATGGTCTGGAAAGCTCTACTAAATAAACATTAGCATTATTATTACTGGCATTTTTCCGACTTGTACTCTTGCCACCATTAAAATTGTTATGAATTAAATCAAAAAACGTAGATTTACGATCGTTAGTAAAATTATCCATTTTCCAACTTATATATACCCGTAATTATTCACTCTGCCAATTAAGCAACAATCCAAAATGATTCGGTCCGAATGCTATACACACATATAGGTATACATGCAAGAGACACGCAGAGCACATTTATATATAATCAAGCGGGGAAAGAGAGAGAATAAGATCCCATCGCGGACGAAAAGAGCGGCATTCGAGCAAAGGCTTGAAGCATGTCCCTGCCCGTGTATACACAAGCAAGATTCGAGATTGATACAACGCGCAGTGCGTGCCAGTACGGCTTTTTATAGGATACTGCACGCCTCTAATTTTTCGTGCTCGTGTGTATTGTCCGTGTGCGCAACATACGTGCACGTGTGCAGATTAGTGTAAAGCAGCGATATATGTATACGCGGCGTACGAGAATGGAATTTCGCACTCTGCGGGCATACACAGTATACAGTACACATACACACACACATTGCGCAGAAAATAACGCTCTTTTGGATTCCGCGTCTGGTAATAAATAAGTAACGCTGATAAAACTCTACTGATGGATTGCCGAGCGGAGCTTTAACATTGCAGAAAATGTAGCACGTGTGGCGGCGTATGAGTTTTGCCATAATTTTATCGATTTTAATTCTTTCAAAGAGTTCCCTTATTTTATGAGATCTCAATTTTATCAGGGAAAATAGTATATGGTAGAAGTAATAATGCAGTAATTAATGCAATATAGTTATACATAAATTTTCGCTTACTTGTGCGGATGATTAATGAATTTGCTTGCGCGTTCGCAACCGCTCGTGCTCTCGGCACCTAGCGTTGATCAATGTCATTATCATTTTGGCGTACATCAAAACAGTTTATTCAAATCATTTACAGATTACGAATTATTCAATAAACACAGCGATAAAACGGACCAACAAAAATCACAAATGACGTTAATTCGTTTAATTAGGCGGCTTCTGACGACGCTTACTCGAATGAAGTATCAAAAAAATGCGCTCGATCGCGTAGAATCGATCGACTGAAATAGATAAGTCTCGTCTCTCGGTCGCAGATCGCTAAGCCAACACTGCAGCAGCTGCGCTGCTTACGGCGCACGTAATAACGTTAACAGCGGAATCACGTCCTCATCATCCTCATTTTCGGTTGTCTCTTCTCTCTTCTCTCTCTGCTGCTGCTGCTGCTGCTATCGATATAATCGCGATCGCGGTCGTTGCGCACGACGGCCCCGGAGTATCATCAGTCCCATCATCATCATCATCATCTTTACTATATATCACGGCGCTGTGTATACACACTGCACGCGAGCGAGATCGGCTCCGTACGGAGGGAAAGATTATATACTTTGTTTTTCACGCAGTCTCGAATGATGAAGCCATATAAAATATTAAATACGCAGAGGGAAGAGAGAGAGAGAGAGGCGCGCTCGAACCCCGCAATTTACCTCGACTCTTTGAGAGCGAAAATGACAAGATTTACAGCGTAAAAACACACACGTACGTATATACGTGCACGTAGCGAGCACGAGCGAAAGAGAGAGAGAGACGGAGCGTATTTATACAAGCCAGTTCCAAATTAAGCAATTTGCCTGTCAACGAGCTCGTATACTCGTATAATACGTGCATCCAACGCGCGCGCCCTCGTGTATATAACCAGAAATCATATACGCTCGCTCGCAGTCAAAGCACGTGTAATTTCATAAAAGTAATTGCGCACCACCTTCGTCGTCGTCGTCGTTATTACGTATATATACTGTATAAATATATCCAAGACGTCGTCGCGCTCCTCTTCGTGATCTTACACTTTGCGCCGAGAAATAGCCCGAGATAAAACAAAAGCCTTTTACAAGGCGAGGTGAGCGTAAGTTACGAGAAAGAGAGAGAGAGAGAGAGAGAGAGAGACAGAATTTCTATACGTCAGGGTGCACTTCGTCTCGCGTATTATAAGCACTACTTATAATGTTTAAAGTATATTATCATTGATTAGATTAATTTTAGCAATTTTTTGTTAAGATTGCGACCCGAATGACCTGAAAATTTCAATTTGATTGTTTCGCAAAATTTAGACCAGTTTTCAATCATTTTGACAACGATAAGTTAAGTTTCCACCACTAGATGGCGAGTACCTTCATCTGTAAATCTGCAAGTGGCAAAATCAAAAATCCATTATATAAATTATAAAGATCACGGTATTCTTTGGATGTTCCTGGTTCGCACTGATATCATAATTACTTATTAACATTAGTAGCCGTTACCTGGCTCAACCAATTAGTCATTGTTACGGCTAGGGGGTAACATATGGGTGTCTGAACTACTTCAAAAATATGTACAAAATTACAAGTCGTGCTGCATTTGTATCTACCTCCACAACAAAGACATATTACAAAATTATAAAACTAAAACTAAAGATCACGGCAATTCAATAATTTTTCTAAATTTTTGTCGCGCGACAAAAGGACGCGTCCGCAAGTGTTCGCGAAACGAGCCTAAGCTGTTCAATCGCAGAGATATACATTACAGTGCGTACATGTATATAATATGCGCTCAGGCTGCAGCGATAAAAGCCAAATAGGCATGTGCCATACACACATACGTACGGCATTTTGCGATGGGCATTCGCGAACCGGACTGATGAATCGTCTCGTGTACATAGTCATGGCGCATCATTAAAATTCATTTGCCGGCGATGGAGAGTGTATGTGTGTATACGCGAGTAGTTGCGGTTCTTAATCGCGCGACCGAATCATGAATACAAATAAGCTGAGAAAGAAACCCCTTCAGAACCCGTTGCTTTTTTCTCTCTCTCCCTCTCACTCACTCTCTCTTTTCTCTCTCTCGCTCTATATGTGTGTATACATACGTACGCATCATCAGCTATCTTCGATGCGAATCAAAGTTCGCAAGCTGAGTCTTATGCAGCTACAGCAGCAGCAGCAGCAGCGGCACAATAGCTGAGAGGGACCCATAAGGCCCTATATATGTGTATACGCATGTGGCCTATCTCGCACTGACTTCTTGTGCGATGATTAATGACGATTTCAATGGTCTGACTCAGCGAATTCGCTAATTGGCATTTCGATCGCTCAAAAGCACACACACACACACATACACACGCGCACAAGCACGCATACCAGATCCTGCGCGAGTTTGTATAAGGCCACTAATTGCGTTAATTCTGCGCCTCTGCCCGCTTATTATTATGCTTCCGAATCTGTTTACCTATATACATGTGTGTGTATGCATCGATGCACGTGTATGTTCACGCTCTCGGTAATATGCCCGTATACCCTCTTGACTTGGCGCGATTCGGCGAGCTCATCTCTTTCGTATATCTTTCATGCGTTATCAATCTTATTTGACGCGTGATATTCATTATTACGAATGGATTCTTTCCTTTTTTTTGCTTCCAACTATCAAAGCAAATTGATCTCTATTGATTGCGAGTTGAATGAATTTTTAGCGCTCAGTTTTAATAATTAAATTGGTTATTTATGGAAAAATCGGCACGTTCTGATGGTCATTTGTGAGTGCGAAGTATCGACTAAAATTTACCTGTGTCAAAAAGTGTATGATTCGGTATATAGGCAGAGAACACATTTATCCTGGAAAAATGTCATTCCATTCTTGTGCGATTTTATTTTGCAAACGCCACTGCACCTGCAAGATAAATATTCATAAGAACATGTTATAAGTACTGCAGAAACCATACATCCAATAGATTTACTCATGTATGATTTTTAATATTTATCATTACACTTGATTGAACTCAATTGCAATTTTATCGCTTTTCTTATTCCTTACACTTGTAATACTAGTGGCCACTCTAGTTGCAGAATGCTGAGCAAATCTAAAATACAGCCCTATTATAACAACCCAGTTACTGCCACGACACTTCGCTTACAATATTATTAAAATTATATGTTTAACTCACGAGTAAAGCCATTTCGAGTATTTTTAAAAGCGTTAAGTTTGCGATAAGAACTTAAAAATAATATACCAATTACTTCACAAGCATACTGAATGAGAATTAATAATTATTATTATTGGTGCACCAGGTCGACGGAATGTGGTTTGATGTCTTTTACCCAGTCAGTACAACCCAAAAATAACAAAAATTCTCGAAGAAGTTTTTACAGGAGCCAGATCGGTGACCTGGTGTACCGAGTCGACGGAATGTGACAATCAGACCTTCAGCCGACCATACTCAACAACCCCTAAAACTTTCATAACATTCCGTGACGTCGTTCTCTAGAAACCGTTGACACAAAATATGTCGAAATTAATTGAGCTGAAAGGATAAACGACTTCGCTTCGCTCAGCACTAATAATAATTACGGACATGAAGGTATACAAGATGAGTGAATTCCTTTATAAAACTCCCATTTACCACTTACAGAATTACATGTAATGATACTAGCCATCTAGTGGTGGAGACTGGGTATCATTGTACTTGAAATTTCATGATTTTTCAATACAATTTAAATCAGGGGTATGATTTTTAAATCGATACACAAAAGAACTTTCGCATAAAACGTATTATTTTGGAGCAAGAAATTTGAAAAATAAAACAATATTGTTATGAAAAATCAAATGTAGGGGTGCCACGCTGTCAACTATCTAAGTACTAACCACGCTCAACTTTGCTTGAATTCAGTGATCGGGCGAAAACTAGTGTTGCCAAAATGAAGAGCACATTAGCGACAGTAATTTCGGAGCAGAAAAAAATTAATTTGACAAAAAAGTCTCTCCAGCGGGGAATCGAACCCCGGTCTCCCGCGTGACAGGCGGGGATACTGACCACTATACTACTGAAGACTTGGAAAGTGAAGCTAGAAGCCAAAATTTGGGAGCAATCGTGACTCCGAATCATTTTCGTCATATTTGACTCCATAAAACAGAGTTTTCAACCGAAAAATTTGGAACAATCAGGACTCTGAATCGTTGTAGTCATTTATAACTCCATAACATGGACTTTTGAACCGAAAAATTCCAAACAATCATGACTCCGAATTATTTTGGTCATTTATGACTCCGTAAAATGGAGTTTTCGATCGAAAAATTCGGAGCAATCACGACTCCGAATTATTTTGGTCATTTATGACTCCGTAAAATGGAGTTTTCAATCGAAAAGTTAGGAGCAATCATGACTCCGAATTATTTCAGTCATTTACGACTCCGTGAAATGGAGCTTTGAGCCGAAAAATTGGGAGCAACCATGTGAATTATTTCAGTCATTTATGACCCCGTGAAATGAAGTTTTCAATCAAACATTTTCAGTGAGTCTAAACCCAAGTAAACTTTTGTCTATTTTCGGAGAACGTCACATTTCAGAGTCAATTTTATACGATTTCGAAAAAAGTCAATTTTGTAATTTAATTTATAAGTCGTAATTTGTCGTAATTATCATAATAATGTCTAATAATGTCTTATATTGCTCGTATTTAATATACGTTGAATTAATTACTTCATTTATGTGTTTGCGTCTGTTATCGTACTTGCCACCTCGCGCCAATCGACGTAAACACACGATTTGCGTGTTTAACCCATTAAGTCCCAAGAGGACGTTTTTTTGACACTCATTTCGGTCGCTGTATTTTTGATGAAAATGGGGTCAAAAACATATACGAGTAGCCTGTTCTTATGTAAAATTTAATGCCCTTTAAGAATCTGAGCTCAGATTTTCGAAAAAATGATCAGGTCAAAAGTTATGGTTGATTTTATCCAAAAAAACGTGATTTTGAAAAAAAAATTTTTTTTATTTTTCGATTATACAAATGGAATCCATTTGAAATCTCACGGAATTCGTGCAAATATCGCGTCCTCAATACCGAAACTAAAAGTTAGCGGGGTTCCGATTGGAGAAAATGAAGTAAGAAAATCAACTTTTTTCTCAAGTCCTTCGTTTTCGGGTAAAAATTCTAGAAGTTTTCGTTCACTTTTTCGTTGTTCTACCGCCATTTTGTTTGTTAAAACAATTATCTTTGCAATCGGAACCCCGCTAACTTTTAGTTTAGACATCGAGGACGCGATATTTGTACGAAAACTATAAGATTTTAAATGGTTTCCGTTTGGAAAATCGAAAAATAAAAAAATTTTTTTTTTCAAAATCACGTTTTTTTGGATAAAATCAACCATAACTTTTG